>PQXJ01000195.1:0-65301 GCA_004786225.1 Botryotinia narcissicola | reverse complement strand
GAAAATATATCTTAAATACTATATAAATTATCAATAAAATAATTGAGTAGAACTATTATCTATGGCACAATTCGCATATAATATATTAGAAATAGAAACCACGAAAATCACCTCAATATAAGCTAATTTTGAATTTAATTCACAAGCATATAAAATCCCGATATTATAAGAAATTAATGCTGAATCAATAATAGTATAAGTCGAACAGCTAAAAGATTTCCAAGAGCAATTGGCTTTTGATCTAAGATTTATATCTTTTAGAACAACAGTGTACTATAATATGAAATATAGTATAGAACCTATATTTAAAGAGGAGGATAAAAGTTTATTTGCTACAATAAAATATCGAAATTAAGAGATTAAGCAATAAACTCGATCACAGGAAACTAGGATTATTTAAGATTGATAAGATAATAGGAACGATTAATTATCGATTGAAATTACTAGATATAATGAATATCCACTTAGTATTCTATATATCCTTACTCGAATCAGTATTACCAGAAGTGCTAAATGCACCATTTACAGAAATTGAATTAGTTAATCTAAATGCTATATACAATGTTGAAACAATATTAGACTATAAATACGTTAGAAACAAGGTTAAGTATTTAATCAAATAATTAGATTACCTATATTTAGAAAATATATAGAAACTCAAGGAAAATCTTAGTTACTCTAAGAAACTATAGGTATTTTATTTGAAATACCTATATCTGTTAACAAAACCTCAAGTTTTATATCAGATAACAAATGCAATAAGAGATCAAAGAAATTAAAAGAAGAATTATTAGAAGTAGATATAGTAATAGCGATTACTATTTCTTTTTCCACACACTCTTTTTCCAATTTTTCCTTTTCCAACCTTTCATTCTCCTCAGTTAGATCAAGCTCTTCTAATATACAAAGATCTCAACGAATCATCTCCTTTTCACACTTGCAAAGAAATTCTTATTGCTTACACAATCGAAGAATCTGAGTATAAATCTCCTACAACTAAACGAAAGCCTTTTCTTTCTTTAAATACAATAATTTTTATTGTTGCTCCAGGGATTTATAATTTATAGGTATCTCTGACCCAGAATAGCAATAACCTTTTTTATAACAAATATACTTGGTACAACACTGTGATAAACTGTTGTTAACAATATAACAATAATTGGATTTGATGTACAAATTGCAAGAATCTCTTTTAATACCAAAACGCTTGACGTAGCGAATCAAGTTAAAAATATTGTAAACAAAAACTGTTTGTATAGGAGGTATATTAAAGAAGAAAACACCATAATCATTTAAGTAAAACGAAAGGAAAAACGGACTAATATAAACGCTTGGGATAAGCGCTAAACTAAGAAGGGGATAGTGTTATAACGGATTAATAACAAACTATAGAATCACTGACTTATAGACTATAATAATATTATAGACCTCAGTAATTCAGTTACAATATACCAAAGGATATTAGGCACCTAAGGAAAGCCTCAGGCATATATATAGTATTAGTTATAGGATAACCAAGAAATCTAGAATATAATTCTTAGAATAATAGGTCCTAGAAAAGATAAAATATAGTAAACAAAAAGGCTTTATTAGAATTAATAATATCCTAAAGGATTAGTCCTAAAACAAAAGGATAAGCTAGAATAATAGGAATTACAGGATAAGTATTATATAATCAAAAGCTAATCGATTTATTGATCGATTTATCAATCGACTTATCAATCGATTTCAATACAAAGGTTTATATAGGGAATAGGTTTCATTATAATATAAAGCTTTATGCTCAAAAATAATCATTAGTTTCACTACTATAGTTATAAGAATTGCAATTAGTTATAATCTTATTGAATTCCTATTTAAAGTTTAATCTAAATTATTTTGAGAGAACTCTAAACACTTTCACATAACCCTAGAGGCAGCTCCCATAACACTTAGATCAAACAGGCTCCTTTTCCTATATTATTGGAACTCACAAAAGTATTAGATTGCGAAGAGCAGCTGATTCGTTGTTCACAGGAAATGAGTGAAAAGGGAGAAAAAGCTATAGAGCTATTTCGGCTAGTCTGAATTTGTATAGAGCAAATGTCAGAAAGTGAATAGTCTTGTATCAAATGGCCAGTAGAACCACAACAATAGTATTCACTACAATCTCTTCACAAACCGAGTTTCCTAGTTATATATTCCTTTTTTCCAGAGTTTAAATCTATTGGATTTTCAAGAGTAAACTTCGGATTAATAAATTGTGAAAGCAGAATAATAATTATCCTTCAAAATAAAATATCAAAAGTGATAGGACAAATATAATAGATTTATTATTGATATTGATAGAATCGATTATTGAATTATTACAAATAATTGACATATTAACAGAATTTATAAATTGGAATAGAATTATATAGCAACATATCTTATAATTTACAAAAGATTTCTTGAAATAGGAGTGAGATCAAGGTATCATTAGGTATTTCCTCTTTTAAAGCGAGTCTCTAAAACTCTGCGAAAAAAATACTAAAATCAAGGTATTTTTGTTTTAGTACATATAGTTTATTCTGTATATTTTGAATATAATCAAGATCCCTAAAAGCATTTTTGAGATATTCAAAAAGTATAATATAGTTGGTGAATTGTAGGATTCCATAAGAGATTTTAGATAATATAAATTTGTATACTTTTCTAGTAAGTTTTCCAGCGATATAGATCAAGTGGGCTGAAATAATCAGAAATCTGTTATTATTTGTATTTAGTTTTTTATATATTTGTTATACAAATCTTTACAAATTGGAATAGATATTATCAAACTTTTTCAAATTGGGGATATATTTACTCAATCGAGTAATTGGGGTAGGTATAATGGATTTAAAGATGGAGTCGGTGATAATCTCAGAAGATATAGTTTTAGTATAGGTAGATATAATAAATATGGATTCTGCAAGGCAATCAAGCAAATAGATATTCTGGGTAGCGATTTGTTCCTATAAAACAGTTTGGATACATTCTTAGATTAGAGTTTTAGAGATTTTATATTTGAACAATTAGTTGGTTTCTTTTAACTCAGTATAATATGCGGATGCCGACTGGAGATATTAGTACTAAACCTGAGGATCCTCAACTACAAAGATATCGAATTCAGAGATATCCCTAGACCAGCCAAGTAGGTGCAAGATAGACATTATAAAAACAATATATTAATAAGTAGAAACTACATAGTATTATAGGGTGGGCAGATAGAAATAGGATTCTAATAACTTTGCTCTAATTTCGATAAGGTTATATTGATTCGGATAATAGATTCAAATTGGAAATTAAGATATAACTTAAAGAGCTATAATATAGAATCT
Organism: Botryotinia narcissicola; assembly: GCA_004786225.1. Lineage (NCBI taxonomy): Eukaryota > Fungi > Ascomycota > Leotiomycetes > Helotiales > Sclerotiniaceae > Botryotinia > Botryotinia narcissicola. The sequence continues at coordinate 61,963 of PQXJ01000195.1, read as the reverse complement.
TCCGAGTTGAAGATATACAGAACTTTTCTAAGCGAGCTAGCCCGATTGGGCTCTAGCTCACTTGCGCTCCGGTGCGAGCGCTCAATCCGGTCCCCTCCGAGGGGACCAATATGTCACGTGATCTCACACCGTGACATCCATTTCATTCTATTCCATTATAAATCAATTTGATAAGAAATATAGCTATATTATGATATAGTAATATAATTTTATAATTTAAAATCATATATTATTAATTCATATATAGCTTGATTAGTAAGATATTAATAAGCGATTTAGTATACTTATTATAGAATCTCACATTGCTTCTCTAGGATATCGTTGGGGGATGTTATACACCGTTCATATACTAAAGCTAGAGATACTTCTTAGATTAAAGTTATTTCATTGTGCATGAAGCTTAGATTTGCAACAAAAGGAACTCTATCTTTCTATGAGATGTTACTGGGTGAGTTATATAGACTACTAAATTACCAAAACTAAAAGTACATCTTGATGATAAGCTATATCATTGTGCATGAAGCTTAGATGTGCAACAAGACAAATTTCTGCTTCTTTGGTATATCATTGGAAGATCGTTTTGTACTATTAGAACACCGCAGCTAAAGATAAACCTTAAATGATAAGTCTCTTAAATAATAAAAAATGTCATTGTGCATGAAGATTAGATGTGCAACAATGAGACTATTGTGTTTCTATAATACGTTACTAGAAGGGATATATAAACTACTGAGATAGCAAAGCTAAAGTCACACCTCGAATGGTAAGTTATGTCATTATGCATGAAGCTTAGATTTGCAACAAAAGGACTTTGGTATTTCTGTGAGATTTTATTGGAAGAATTTCATAAAGCACTTGAATACTGAAGCTAAAGATAAGTCTCTAATGATAATTTATGTCATTATGCATGAAGCTTAGATATGCGACAAAAGGATTTTATCATCTCTATGAGATGTTATTGGAGAAATACCAGGAATTAGCGTGATAGCTGCTCACCTTCTAACTTCTTAAAGATAGTTCTTCATCATACCAAGAGTGTCTAAGAAAGTTCTCCTACTTGAGCTACTTTCGTGTGATGTTAGAGTTTCTTTCTTTCGTCATATCCTCATGCTTGAACTACTTATCACTGTTCAGACAGCAATACCCTCCTTGCAATATGAAAAGTCTCAAAACCACTCCAAAACCAGACCTTCGTTTCTTCACACATCTCAAAAACTACGTAAATAAGTAACATAATTGATGAGGGTATGATTTCTGAATTCTGAATTCTTGCACATCTTCAACTATCTAAATCTTGCCATTCAAGACGCACAGCACAAAGATGACTTCAACATATCTCGTGATTCAGAACCAAGATGAAAGAATACCATCGAAGGCTGTAGAAGCGGCCTTAGCCTTCCAATCAAGGATAGGGGGAGTGATTCAATATGATTTTTGATCACATGAATGAATGATATAGAATCCTATCTTGAATATCATTCCGTCATGCTCATGCTTTTACTTTCGAAGGAAATATGCTTCAAATAATTACTCCAGGTATTACAAATAAACAAGATAAGGATAATATTAGGCACAAAGAACTTATGAACAGCTTCCATTGTCATCTGTCCCTTAAGTGTCCCTTACATTCCACTGGTCACAGTCACCATCGCAACGTTTTGCCCCAAAAAGCAATACCTAGAGTTTTCGACCTCTAGATTTATTTAAGAAAATCAGATCCTCGATAACTTGACCTGTGGAGCGGATAGTGTAAATTTAAACAAAATAGAAAGATTTCGGACAGCTAATAACAAACAAGTAAACCTACAAACCATTCTTATGTTGCATTTCGCCGGAGATTTTTCGCCGGCCAAGAAGTATACAAAAGCCAAATTTTCAACCATTATAAGTATGAACGTGGTATTGAGAAAACAAATCATGGTAGATAGTTCCACACAGCCAATAACAAGCCCTCAATCTCCCAATCCATCCTTATGTTGCATATCGTCGGAGAACTCTTCGGGAGCCAAGGAGTATTCAAGGACGCCAAGTTTTCACCGACTCAAACTCAAAGTGTAAAAACAATATCGGAAACCCAAGCCGAAATCGCGTAGACACATTCAGCCAATTCTCTGCGCCATCCCAGACCCCATTCAATTCTTGCACATCTGCGAAGTTATCTGGGAATAGTTCCCTTCAATCAATAATCAAGAACCAACCACATCCGCCATCACCCATCCACTATCTAACTCCCCCCCAAAAAGAGAACTTCAAATTCCACATTCAAGCCCGATAAAACATGATGTTCCCAAATCCCATCATAGCAAATCCCAAAGCTCCACATCAAATAAGCAATGATCATCACACCCTAAACCTCCTATACCTCGCTAGTTCTCGTTAGTTCCTTCTCGCGAAAACTAGCGAGAAACTCAAAAATCGATCTACAGAAGCCCGTTAAACGTCACTTTTCCTACTTTGAAATTCCCGGAAATAAGTCCATTGTCTGATCTAACAATTATTACCGATGATCTAATTACTTCACCTTGATGTCTTGGCTTTCGGTTTCGACGAAGAAATCAGCTTTATAGATGTAGAAGGGGTTAGAGTTGTAACACTATGGATCTAAGATTATTTATTAATCTCCTAAAGTCGCGCCTTCCATATTTACCGCTAACAACGATACTCAATTGAACAGGTCCTCATTTCATTAACCTTCACCGGGACAATATGCTCCCTACTTATTTATTCACTCGCTCATTATTGCCACCTGGGCTAGTAATTATTTCCATACCTGATGGTTTGCGGTAGCTGCAAATTAAGGTTATCTTCAGTAATGCCAAGGCTTAGATAGAGAACACTAATGGAAGACACGGGAAAAATAAGACGTGCATCAAAACTTTTGAGATGCAATTATTGTCAAATAGAATAACAGAGGTTGAAGGAAATGAAGGAAGTGAAATAACGAAAGAGCAAAGAAAGCCTTACATTCATTCGCTTATTATTAATTCTTCGATGATTATATCTAAATCGGAGAAGTAGCCTCCACTCAATTCGACTAATAGCATTGTTAAGGCAAAAAGAATACCATCAAGAGAAAACACGGGAAAACACGACACGCAACAAAACTCTCCAAATATAATTCCCACCCAGTAAAACCCAAAGGATTGAAAAGACAAAAGAGTAAATGATTCATCATGTTATATCTTCACAAAGCTCTCAACCATATCTTGTAAGCTCTCCATACCCATCTTCATACCCCCGACAAATCATCGCCATTTCACCAGCCACAAAGGATATATTCGATGAGATACTTCACTATTAAGAGCACCAGTGGGTGTATGTGTGTATTGACAGGACACTACAAAAATGGCCTTGTGAATATCTCTCGATATATCGAATTAGATATCTTGGAAGTTGCTATATTCATTTACTAGATTTGAAACCATCAGATCATGAGCTTTGATATGAAGTGATTGGAGAACGAATTTCTTAGAAATTTCGAAAGTTGGGAAGTGCTATGTCAATCCAGGTACCTACTGGTGGAAGTCTCATCTCATGTAATAATTTAGCATATCAACCCGTCTTATTCCAACCCAAAAGATGACAATACCAATCACCAATCACTTAATGCCTATAAATAGATCTCAGAGAATGTTTTCGAAAACGCTATATATATGGAATGCTGCCTCATTTCTATTATGACCAGCCCCAAAGTTCTATACCCAACCCTGTCCTCTCTATTTATAATCCCATCCTGGCCTCTAATCCCTTTTCCCTTAATGAGGTTGAATTCTATAAGCACGCTATAGCTCTCCCCACTATGGATTCTATCATTGATAATGACGTCCTACGCCCTGAGTTTTTTGCACATTGTGCTTTTAACCTATACTCTGATTGGAATAGATATAATTTGATTCAACCCTCTTAAGAATTGGATCCTAAGGCAGGCTGCCAAATTCTCTTACATTTCCTCGCTAATAACGGCCGTAACCCCGTTCTAAAACCAAAGCCCATGTCCATATCCACATACCCTGACCATACCCATAATAAATGGTATCAGAACGTACCTCTAAAACGCCGTTACCAATGTATGAGGATCGACCATGATGTAGGTCTCCTCCAAAATTATAAAAACCTCCTCGGTATATCCAGACGCCTTGAGAATTCTTTTACTCAACTCCTTTCACATAATATTACAAACCCTATCTGAGTGATCCGAATTTTTATCTTTATCTTTAGGATCTGCGTCCGTGGTTTCCTTGCTTCGCCTCTTACCCTTCTTACTACCTTTGCGGGATAGTCCACCAGTTGCTTCAGCAGGTTTCGCGAGATCTCCATTAGTACTAGAATCAACAGGACCATCTAATCCCAAAGCAGGAAGAGCAGGCACAGCAGGTATAGATTCTTTGCTCGTATCTGGCCTTTGTAGAGACTCTTTGCTTGCCCTTGATATCAAGTCTTTAAAGTAGGACCTGCGGTTTTCTGACTTTTCGTTCGAGGAGCTTTGTGGTCGACTTCGAGATGCCTTACCCCTCCGAAATGTTCTTGAAGTTCTGGCACTGACCGGCTCCTCACCTGGCGTAGCCGGGGCTGATTCGTTGTCTGATTTTTCTACGCTGACACTACTCGCATCCGTGGCCGCAACGCTTCCTCTTCTGTCATCATCAGGAAGATTAAGACTTCTACGGGATCGATCAATTTCGGATGAAAATCTGACAACAGAATTCGAACGATCATTAGGTGGCGGGGTAAAATATCCTTCGTCATCGCCGCTGCCACTGTTCAAATCTGGGCTGGCCTTGGAAATCTGTACATCTATACTTGGAACAGAAGAATATGTGTACGATGGAGGTGTCGTATTTTCAGAAAATCTTGCCAAATCTTCTGGGGAAAGGTTCGCTAGAATAGGAACAAATTCATACCACAGAGTGACCGGCATTCCGTATTTGCTGTCCTGCTTCAGAGCTGCATCAATGTCTACCTTGGCTACTCGTCCCCCCCTTGCAATGTCATCGTGGACTATCCAGCAGTCATCAACATAAGCTGGTGGATGTTGACCCTCTTTCGGTTGTACAGCGCCCAAGTCACCATTAGTCTCCACATCTAAGCGAATTAGCGATCTATAATGTCCACTTTCGAGTGATCCTTCGTGGCAAATCATCGATCGAAGTACTAGCTCGAAACAATCCGAAATTGCTATCTCGTTTGATCCTTCATATTCATGGACCAAGTGTGGTGGTAGTTTCATTTTCTTTGGGATATCAACATGGGTGTTATTCTTTTTCAGAATTTCTTTGCCGTCTGGTCCCTCAACATTGTGATATCTTTTCAGATCAAATCCTAGCATTGGATGATGGTTTTGTTTGATCCGTTCAACGAATTCTCGATTGTTTGCAGGAACGGGTTTGGAAAACCAAACTATATCACCAATTAGTACAGGTACAGTCTTAAGTGGAGCAATATTTGAATTTAAATGGCAAGAAATAGGAGACCAACTACTGGACGGACGAATCAGCTTAGATAATATGAACGCGTCGACTTCTCTTTCTTTACGAGTAGACATGCGACTCGTCGTACGATTTAATGACCCTCCATCATGTGTGACCTCCCGAGTGAGATGGTTTTGGGATGATGACTGGCCATTCGTCTCCATATGGCTTGGAGATACAGTGTCCGATTCAGCGTCTGTGTTCTCGACATGTTCCGAAGTTGGCTTTTTATCAGTATTAGGTTCGGCTTCTGTGGTCTCCACGTGTTCTGGGACTGGCTTTTCGTCATCGTCGGGTTCGACGCGTCTCTGAATCTTGACTAAAGACAACAAGGACCGTTCTATACATTCTTCGAGCCGCAAACGACCTGGCCCCTCATGGTCGGTTGCAATGGAGATTGGAAGCGTTCGCTCCTTCGAGGTTCTATGATCATCCTTTTCGCGGATACCACCATGTTCATAATCGACTCTCAAGTCAAGCATTGGCCAATCGAGAATATCTCCAATCTTCATGTGTGCCTCAGTGGGGTCTTGCTCTTTGCGTTTATCCAAGTCGCCCCAGCCGCATTCGATCAAACTATCCAGGATGCGTTCGGTCTGTTTGAAATTAGCAAGTCAATGAAGTATATGGAAGGCAAAACTAACAATGTTAACTTCAATCAAAATGCCCGATCTCATAAGGTTTACCCATAATCGAATTAGTTGGATCAGATTCTGTTTGAGAGGATCTTCATAGAAGTTGTTGAGTAGCTCTTGAAATTGAGTAGGGACTGTAAACAATGAAGCCAGAAAAGAATCCAGCCAACAGGTAACTCCACGAGAATTCTGTGCTCCGAGCATTGTTATTTTTGGATCATATGGATATATGACCCCGGAGAGCGAGTTATGGAACACTAGCAAGATTTGATGTGCTTTCTCGACATTTCCATTGGCATAAATTGAATTCAGACAAAACAGAATTTGATCATCTTTTACATCATTGTGTCCATCGGATTCCAATAAGCTTCTGATCCGAGAAATCTATCGTTCCATTAGCAAAGCTGTCCGAGTAGTTATGAACAACTAGCCCAACCTTTTCCTGGTCTTCATCTTGTTCCTTCTCCGACTTCGAATTTCTGATATGAACAAACAACGAGGTAAAAATGTCAGAAACTGATCGACTCTAGGATAAGCAAGAACAACAAGTTAGTAATGGTGAATCTAAGATTGTATCGTCGTGTCATCATTGCATCGGAAATGCACCACGAAGAAGGACGCTTCATGAGTAGCTGCCAACCTTCCCGCCCCGAATGCCAGGAAGATCAAGTAAGGAGATATGGATGTCGCAGGCGCATTACCTTCTTCTCTGTAGATTTCTCGGCCGACTTGTTGTCTCTTGATTTATCTCGTTTGTGTGAAGTCTCCTTATCCTTATCCTTATCCTTTCTGCCGCCAAATTTATTCATGATGAAGGATGTGTTCGTAATGCTCTCTGAGAGGCCCGTATGTGAATGTTATTGTTGTAAAGAGATCGGTCAAATGATTGGGATAATAGGACCCTGAGTTTTGATTGTTGATTTGAATTGTGTAAGAGTAGAAATGGGGTACGATTCAACGTTGGGAGGGATTGGTATACTCCATATTCCGAAGACGAAGTGAATGAATGAGTGATTGATTGCTTTTTGGAACCTTTCGCAGATGAGTCCGAGGCGTCTTATTAAACTTTTAAAGAGAGTGAAATTGGTGACTGTTTTTTGTATGATATTTTGAGTGTATGTAGAGGAAGTTTGAAGCAAAAGCGGGTGTTGTTGTGGTTATGGTTGTAGTTGTTGTTTCTTCATTTTCATCGAGTGGTTACCACTACACTACCTAGTACCTACCTACTATGTAATCTCGACTCCACACCTGTTGTAGTTCGCTCGTTCGTACTGCGTAGAATCTTGGTGATCCTTCCCTCGGTGCAGAATGGAACTTTCTCCGAACTTTTTTTATAAGGGTCGGACGATAAATGATAATGCTAATCCTTGCTGCATGACACGTGCATGGGGTTTGGGAACTATTCAAAGATCCGTCAACCAATCAATCAACATGCGCACTGGCTTGTTCCTCTTGGATATAATTCAAAAATGTCTTAGATAAGCAAGATTTACTTTGGAGATCTTGTGGCCTGATACGGAAAAATAAGGCACTTGTCGAGATATTTTTTGATATTGCTGTTGGGAGGGTCGATCAAAATATCCCTCGATATACCCAAACGACATGGCTTTACGAGAATTACCCTCGACTTTATGTCGATTCTCGAGGAGGGAAATAAGATCAACACCCATATCGATAGGGAGGAGTTGTCGCAGATATGCATCTGGTGAAGCTGTTGCCGCAAAAGAGCGTCCAGAAGATTTCCAGGACCTCGAATCGCAATCTTCATTTGCTTCAACATCCGTACCAAATGAAGTAATTGAGACTTATGATCCTGTAAAGAGGGCACAAGGGCGGAAGAGAGAACTTCCTTCCAGTCGGTATGACTGCGACAGATCCCAAGTCAGAGAGCGGCAATGCTTATACCTTTTATAGATACCAATTTCGATCACCGAGATATTATCGAGGTCCCCTCCATCCTCATCAACCTCCACCAAAATCAGATCCATCCTCTCGAGAATTCGTCCCTGGTCCATTCGGTCCCAATCGTCTCGAACAAACCTACAAATCAACCATCTCCCACGACATCATGACCATGGCATATGTTCATAAACCACCTGGAACCGTCACAATTCCCAAAGCCGATCGTTTAAGAACATGGGACGATTCATCACCATATCACAAAGGCAGACCAAAGAGAGGTCCTCGTGGTGGAGATGTTTTACGTCTCATCGAACAAGATATTACTTGGCGCAACATTCCTAAGATCGAAGAAGTCACTGTTCATTCGATGGTTAAGGGTGCGCTTGGAGATTCCGCATACATGCATGTCGCCGGTATTTTACTACAATCAATTACGGGTGTAAGACCAGAAATTCACAAATCAACACATAACGTTGCACAATTCGGTATTCGAAAGGGCATGCCAGTTTCTTTAACTTGTACTATGAGAAATAACGATGCATTGGAGTTCCTCGATAAGTGTATCAATGTGGTGTTCCCAAAGATTAAGGATTGGCAAGGTGTAAAGGGTGAGTTTCTTCGGTAGATATGTGATAGAAGGAATGCTAATTTAGATAGGCTCAACTGGAGATGGAAGTGGAAACTTGTCATTTGGTTTTAATAGAGAAGGAACTATTTTATTCCCAGAAGTTCAGGTCAACTATGATGTAAGTTCTATATTGATGATTCGCATGCACCTTCAAAAGCTAATATAATTTTCTAGATGTATCCACCTAGGTTGATTCCTGGATTCCACGTTACAGTCAAAACCACCGCAACATCCGATCGTCATGCCAGACTTTTGCTTAGCGCCATGGGTGTTCCTTTCTACGGAAAGTTAGTTGATTAATCTCGATCTTTCGCAATAAAGTGTATAAGACGATATAAATCATGTGTAAATATAGCATGTAACACAAAATCATCATGTCCAACACACCTTGCTTCAAGTTTTGTTTTGAATCGCATAAGTGATCGCTTACAAAGGGGATATAAGGTTACTAGGGGAGGTAATCGATCATATCATTTGGTTATCAAGCCCATAGAACAACTGAGAGCACCAAGGCGTGAATGAACACAATCTCGAGCCTTCGCGCTACCTCCTTACCCTTCGTGAACCTCTATCCATCAATTATCTCAATCCCTCAAAATTTCTCTACCACAACGCTGCACCACTCCAGCCTTCACAGCAATAAGATGAAAGCAACACTTGAAATATGCATATTGTTCAATGTTCAATATTAAATAAGGAAGATTCTGAATCGAATTTTCAGGAGGAGTCTCTGACACTTAGGGATTAATTTTATTATATTCCGCTTTCTACATCCACAGGTTGTGGAGTCAAATTATATACAAAAACCACGTGCTCTTCCTTCTGATATTGGACACCTCTGATATACCTGTATCATAGTTTACATCAGCTTTTTCTTTCTGCGCTCATATTTACTCCACACACCAGCTAACTGAATTATTTCCCCAGAGTCACATGCCTAGGTATATAAAGACTCTACAGAATTAAGTCGAGCTCTTCATCTTGTCAGCAAGAAACAAACCTATATCAAAGCTATGGAGTATGGTGCTCGTTCTGACAATTGCTGTCCTATCTAACCGGTTCAAGCGGGATCTTTGGGGAGTTTTTGAAGGTGTTTTGAATGAGGTTTGGGCTTAAGTCTGCTTTTTTCGTTGTCTTCTATTGCTACTTTATCATTGTTGAATTTTTTATCTTTGATATTTCTTGTTGTCGTTGTTGTAGTATAGATTATATGGCTATCGTCCGTCTTCCCTATTCTCTCTGAATAGGTTGGACAACAAAAAGACAGTTCTCATCGCTTTTCCTTGCTCAGAAACGCGCAATGCACTATAGTATCATATTCATCCATACTCAACCGCATGAAGACAAAAATTGGTTCATGATTACAGTTTACCTCGCTGATTCCCCAGCCCCGGTGTGGAACAGTTCTTGAGAAGACATGGACACCGAGGTCAAAAGTTTTTATATACATCTTGTGAGGATATTTGGTCGTATTGGGTAGCTTGCATTGGTTTCCCGAGTGGTATATGAATATATCAATGGGGACTCATACGATCCCCTCACATCTCTCTCCCCATTTTCAAATCCACTTCTTCTCTCGCTCATCGAATCTCTGAGCGGAGTTATCATTTTCTTCCTCTAATCTTCATATAAATATCTCCATCCAGAAAACTAGTCAGTGAGAATTCGAGTATAGATTCGAAAGCAGACGAGGGGTCAAAGGCGTCCCTGGTCAGTTTCTCTCTTCCTTCCTGTTTTCTCAAACTCGCTACAGTAGAACAAATTTGTCTAGGTTTTGTGATGTATAATTTTGAGGGAAATGGACAGTCAACAATCGGCAGTACTTAAATTACCTGGCAACAATATTTGTTTGAGCATGAGTAACAATAAATTTTGAGAGATGATGAAATTTGGACGAGCATTACTAGAAAACGCATGTCACCATTTCCAATCTCACTTGTTCCTAGATTTAATTGAGAATTCGATGCACAAGTCGTCCCTGCGGAATCTTGCTCCCACCTCATTCTTTGATAGTAGCATCGAGAATGATGTCAAAGTAAGAGTATGTTTCTCCAGCAAAATCTTGATAATGAGGGACCAAGTACGTATCTACAATTCAAGACCTTTTATATCTCTCTTGTGGCAAAGAGGAAGGGAATTTTTGAGGGGAGGATGGAAGACGTATTCACTACAGGTAGAAATCAACTTTTAAGGTTTCTTAGTTTGGCTTGTAGACTATTGAATCATGCCGCTCTTTTGAGTACCTATGCACATGTATTCACTCTTTTTGCTTAGGCGCACAACTCAGAATTTGATTTGAGTGTTATATAAATCAACACTGGATCATGCGAAAAAGAAAAGTATCTAAAGAACCGAAGGAAATTCCTACTGCCTATGGGATGAGTCCTGTGGCTCCCTACTGAAGAGCATAGTCGTAGATGAATTCTTTTGGAATCTCAGAATGAGGTGTCATTGGTAATGCTGCTCAAATCGAAACCAGCATTGCAAAGTATTTATTGGGCAATAATCGTGCGTTGGAAGCGACAGTCATTAAAACAAATGACAAGCAATGTCACCTTATTATTTCCTGCGATCGTCTGACGCCCAATCTCAACCTACAGCCAAGGCAAGCTCGTGGAAAGCGGCTCATAAACCAGTCATCTGTCAGATTCATTCTCACGAATCGACATAGATATTTGGTCAGGTCAGCTATGCAGAGCGTACAGAAGGCGATATGAAGGGTGACATGAAAGCTTTATATACCCTTCTCGAATAAAAACTCTTGAGCACGTGAGTCAAATGAAGTGATACATGGACGCGGGATTTCTAAGCAGGCAATGAATTGGAAAGTGGACGTAACAGTGAAGCATATGGATAGTATGAGGGGGCTCTGGATTACTCGAATTGGCAACTCAGAGGACGTAACTGATTAATTCACTATCTATACCTCTTTCGCCACACCATTTCCATCTCTCTATCTCCAGCTAGCTTACCCAAAAATTCCCTCGTTGATAGTTCGACCAGTATATAAACTTCCGCTTTCGTGGTATCAATTCCTCATACATGTGCTCAGAAACACTCTGGATCTTACGGTATGGAAGTCGTGTCCCGTCCACCTCGCTCATCAACCTTTGCTCTCCATTCCCTTACAGTCCTACTCGAACTTAATTTTGCAATAATGTAATCTACCAGTGTCTTCTCTGAGTCCAAAAGACACTATTGTTGTCGCATCACTGTTGTTTTAACACATTTTTATTGCCAATGCTAAATTCACATCATCGAATTTTGGCAGTGGATATTCGCAGTCTTGATTAATTATCCGAAACTCTCAGGATTGTGAAAGACATGGCTACAATATTGCAGCTTGTATGCAAGTTTGATAGAACGCAGACTCCTTATCCCAACACCATTCTCCGTAGATGCTTTGTTACCCCAATTTCTTTCTTCGATAGAGAAGAGCAGATCAATTATTCTGGTTCTCATTATGCTATTGGGACGATGAAAACTGTTCCAGAGGTAATCAATCTAGTAATTTGGCGACAATATAATTAGACACTAACAGAAATCACAAACGGTCAGAAAATAAGAACCAAAACTTACACTATTACTCAATTTAGAACTGACACTTTTAGCACCGCGATATGGAAGTTTGTCAGGACGAAGAAACCCATTCTCTGTCCTACTAATTTGTTTCTGTGATAGCTGAAGATCAGGATGAACGGAAGCATCCCAAGATGATAAATGCGAGCTTTATATGCTCAGGACAATGTCCCTAAAATACTAGACAAATGAGAGTGGAGAACCCTGATGACGAGAAGGAAAATCTTGATAGTGAATATCAGATAGAGATTTCTTTTCTGAGGTTGTTCGAGGGTATATAAGGTATGTGCATGAAGAATTGATTCATTCATCACTTCAATCATGAGACAGGTGAGAGAAGCACCGCAAGGACGATCAACCTTCCTGTGGAAGTAGAGAGAGCATCGGAGTCTTGTGTGCCTACGTATATTTATATCAGGTCCTAAGTCAACGTACACTGTAAAACGATAGAGTCATAATATAAAAGAAATCGTACCGTCTGATAGATCGTCTCCATGACAGTAAAATCGATCATTGACAATCGAAAACGTGCCTGATTGATGACAATCCGAATATCTCGTCCGTGTATTGTGCAATGGAAAGTACCACACCTCAAACATAGTAAGAGCGAGAAGATAATCGGCTCCTCGCGATGGCTCCGACGAGCCACTCATTATACAGATGAGGCTTGAAGTTATGGGAATAGAGGGAATTTATTATAGTTCCAAGCGTTGCGAAGGGCTGAGCCGAGAAGTGAATATATGTAATGGACTGGGTGTTGGCTTCATACTAAGTATAAAGTATTCTTTTTCTTTGATAAATTGAGTCTACGAACAAACATCATTTGGCAAGACATGTTCCACGGATTGGTCATTCTAGCCCTATCATGGAAACGGGCTTTAGAAATCAGAGAAGGATTGAAGCTATCCTGTTGCTATAAAACTTCAATTGTGAGAAAACTGATTTAAGCAAATGTATGAAGCTCATAGTCTACTCTCCCTAGATCGATTAATGTGAAAGATAGTATTCTGAGAGCAGAAGAAATATATTGAAAGAAAAAGTGGCATATTGAAAGATAGTGGTATATTGAAAGAAATTGGTATGTTGAAAGAAAATACTAAGAGCTTAAGTGTATCATGGCGACCAATGGGAAAACGAAGAAAGTAGTGAACTTGATGCCCAGGCTTCAAAGTGACAGCCGCAGCGCTAATTCTACGACAAGACGAAAACACGACTGCACTGCAGTAGAGAGGCTTTACATAAAACCAGGGCATGTAATCACCTAGTTTATTGGATCAAACAAAGTATTCAGTCCACGAAGGTTTTGAACATTCACAATGATATCAACACTTCAAGCCATTCAAGTATTTCTTGGTAATTTAGAGCCTTTCGTTATTAGGAAACAGGGCAATGAATCTTCCCCCACGCAAGATTAAACCGATGGCTCTGCACTCTAAGAAATGAAGAGGTGCACACTGTTGCAATAAACCGCTATCTAACTTCCATACAAACTTGGATTGTGAAAAGCAGCGATGAGAGTAAGAAGATAAGTCTCACGATCAAAGTTAGGGTCACAGAAAGGAAAAGCCGTCTCTCCTTGACAAGCCCAAATTTGCTTTAAAGTAAAAGCAGTAGGGTTTCGCTGTGTAAGTTCGTTGCTCAACTCACGTCTCGTGACATAACGCTATATCTCCTAAGAAACTGCGACTAGATGATTGAAGTGCAATCTAACGTCTTATCTCTTTTCGATGTTGGACTTGAAAATTGATGTCGTGAAGCTGAGACTTGGGATGATTTTTGTTAGGAGGTCGTTTCGAGAGCTGGACACCACGCTCCAAGACATATGAGATTTGCCTAGTAGCATAAGCATCGCCGTGGCATTTGAAATCTGGTATAATCGACTTCGGAAATCTGACAGGACTGGTTCTAAACTCGGCTTCCGGGGAATGTTACTACCCTCTCGCCATGCCTGACTATATCATATCCCAGGTGAAGGAACACGCCCGAAAGTAGAATTTAGATTGCCTAACGATGATCGTACCAACCATTTGGGTTTAGGTTCAGACCAACTATTTGGCCCGGTCTAGGAAACAACTTGAGTCTTAAGTTGTGGGGTCAAAAGGCTGAGGCTGACACATCGTGTGTTTTGAGTCCAACAGCGGTTCATCTCAAAACACATCCTAGACTATGAGCCTCATCCTTATCCAGATATCGCCACCTCAGCCTTATGCACGATCTATTTTGGTCTCCCTATACCCTACGGGCTCCACGAGTCACGAAGATACAATGTCTATATCTTCTTGTGGTAAGGCACGTGAGGCTTTCGAGCGCTCAATACGAGCAAGGGGAAGGCGATGAGGTAGAAAAGTGGCTTAAATTGGAATCGAGGACCTCGAGGTGGCATGTCTATTTTTGTATGACGGGAAACCTAAGACCAATAAAGTATTTAGAGCAAATGTAGGCCGAGGAGTAGAAGCCAGGCTGCATTGATCGACAACTAATAATTCGAAGTGGAGTCGTGATTGGCGTCGATAGTGCAAGGTTTAGATGAATTTTCCCCCCTTATTCAAATATTCTAGAAGACCAAAATAGTAAGATTTGTTCTATGGAGGATTTCTTGTCGTATAATTTTTATATCTGTTATTGGGGTAAGGATGATATTGTGGTCTGATCGAGTAATCAACCTCATTTGCTTATATAAGATCCTTGCACCGTATCAACTGATCCTTTTCCTAAAATTGCTTGGCACCGCCTCCAATGTGCAACCTCATTTTTGATCATCATCCTTCATGATTGGATGTGGCAAGAGGCTGAGTTGTCCAGCAGAGACACAAGTCAGGTTCCTTCTCAGCCTATTGTTGGGTGAGAATAAGATCATGGAAGGGAATGAAATGAAATGAATAGAATAAGTATTAATCTCCTTGCTACCCTTATTTTGTTCTCATGCTGGAAGTGAATGTAATCTGGCTGCTTAATTGACTCACAAACGTACGACATCACAGCAAGGGAAGATTGAAGTGAATCATAAAGGCTAGGGGCGGTGATAGGGAACAAGTTCAGCGTCAGACCTTTCAATATCTAAATGTCAAACCCCAACCCGTCTTCATCAACCCAATCACCAGCGGAAAACCAACAGATTTACGATTATTATTCACAGTCAAAAATGGCACATCAACCCCAACAGCCTCAAAAAAGTCTCTGGGATCGTGAACCAGCAGATGTCGCAAATATGCCACCGGTCTACACTCAAGAATACGAATACAAGGCTCCAGCTCAACCTCAACCTACATACCTAATGAATGATGGAAAGGGTGGTCCGAGGGAAGTGGTATATGTTCAGCAACAAAAGGTCGAAGAGAAACATAACAAAGGTGATGTCGCTGTGGGATGTTGTGCAGGATGTGCGACAGCTTGCTGTTGTTGTGGTTGCAGCGTGATGTGAAGTTATGGCTGGAAGTGTGAATAATAGGAGTTATGGCAGGCTCATGGGTTATTTTGGATATTGGGCAGCTTGCGAGAACAAATGAATACCGTCGCGGGGTAATGGAGTTTTGGCAATTTGATATCGATTGGCATTTTGGAAAACTTGCGGTATACATCGATGTACGAGCAATCAAATTTGGACATAATGGGGAACAGTAAAAATGCCATGGATATTGGCTTGGTTGTCTGCGGACAGGCGTTTGGTTAAAGGAGATGGTGTCTTGCATCAATCATACTTTGTCAGAAGCTTTTCGTTCATGAGTTTCATGTAGTTCATCTTCAGGGAAACTGATCGATATTGATGATACTCTCATCAACCCGTGGCATCTTAGACCACAAAGAATTCGAATAGATATCGTAGGCTATTTACAATATACCAGTGGTATTGAGATTGGCCTGCTTTCTTGGTCGTTCTTTCCTTTCATTCTTCGACTTTTTTAGCAAATCGAATCTTATTCGTTTTCAACAACATTCCTAAACTCTATAGAATCCTTTGTGCTCTCAATTTTGTCATGCTTATGTCCACTCTACTCCTATCAACTCTCATTGTATCATTATCTATTTTTATTGTTTGTGCCTCATTTCTAACTAATGCCTGCCCTGATGAACGCACAGCAACTCCAAGGATCAACATCACAAAGATTGCCCAAAAAAGAAGAAGCACTCGCAATCTCAAATTTCAGTCTCGACCCCCTTCTCGACCCCATTCTCGACCTAGATCTCCCATCTGATATCAAAGCGCAAGTTTTTAATCACCTTGATATTGAAGATGCAGGATCTTTAAGATTGACATCTCGAGCTTGGGCTATAACCGGGACCGAGAGACTGTTCCGAGATGGCTTCAAGCTTCACCCTCATTGTCAACCAACAGATATGGATAGGCTGCGTAAAGTATCCGAATGCCCGCATCTAGCTCAAACAGTCAAGACGATAGTCATATATCTAGATTCGAGTGATGCGAGAAAATGGACTTTTTACTTTTCAGATGCGAGAGAAATTCTTCGGAGACGAATCGCTAACGAACCTGGCTTCTGTGATCCCGTTCACTTGGCAAAAGCTTTCAGTAATCTTCCTAATTTCAAAAGACTCACGATCACCTCACTTAGCTATCCGCTTTCGGAAGAAATGTTTCAATCAACCTCAACATGGATTCCTAGTTGGAACTCGACAATCGAAGAAGAGCGAACACAACTTATGGCAGATGATCTCTCTCAATGGTATTATACTTCTATTGTAGCAGCGATCAATGCGGCTGGTGTAGAGCTTTTGTCCGTTGAATTTGACTGCCTACCCATGGATTGTTTATCATCTCAGGAATTAGGATCTCCTCCTTTCATTCCCCTACAACCCTCTCTGCAACGACTTTGTCTTTTATCCGAGCGTTCTGGCCATCCATACAGATCTCTCAGTGGTCTAGTCACCCCTCTTGAACAATTGTCCATTGGATTCTGGGACTATGGATTTACATCCTGGCAGGATTCGCTCGTCGCTCAAAGGATCATCGATCTTTTGATTTCGGCACGACGTCTTCGAAGACTAGATTTAATGTTTGTGATGAATCTCTCCACAAGCATGACACCAGACTTTCAAATTGCATGGAAAAATTCATTCTATAGCATCACAATCCCTCGTTTGGAAAGTCTTCGTCTTCATCAGACAGACATACCAGGACCCCTTCTCATTTCATTTCTCGAGCGACATCGGTCTACTCTCAAGAACTTACAACTTAGCGGAGGATATGGATGCGGGCCTGGTAGCGGCTGGAATCATCTCACACAATCTCAATGGAAAGAAATGCTTACCTCTTTGAGAGACAATATCTCGCTCCAAAAATTCGAACTTCTGACGTATGACGATAGAAAAAATATATATGACTGGAATTGGAATACTGTTCCGGGGACAGACGTAACGTTTGCGAAGTTGTTAGAAAATTATGTGCTAAAGAAAGGTCCATAGCCTTTCTTGATGCCGTTGGAAAAGACGGAACATGATTATTGGGGTTGGAGAGTTGATGCGGAAGTCTGGGGAATGTCGTGATTTTGGTAGTTGAAGTCCTCGGCTGGATAGGGAAATGGAATTTGTTAGAATACTTACTCATAGCCTCTGCAACCTGTAAAATTAAATTGGGAACTTCGTAGCTTCGTGTAGTATACAAGTGTCAGATCGCAAAAACCTTGCCTACTATTGCACCAGCGCGGGTCTTTCTTAAAATTGCTAGCACAGCATTCGGTTGATATCGCCACAGAATGACATGCCTGGCATAACGGTGTGATCAGACTACATGTCCACCCAAAAAAAATCCGCCCATTCAATTATTTTTGATCTTTTCCGGTCGATACACGACTTTGATTAGGTGTGAAGTTTTTGTTATCAATATTATCGTCGTTATTATTGCCATCATTTCTCAGTAAACTGCCCATCAACACCTAGAATGATACATGGGATGATTATGTAGACTTAATTTTCGATAGAAAATCGACTCAATACCTCAAAGTATAATAAGAAACAACATTCTCCCGCTCCATAGTAGCCTGTGAGGACTTAGCAGCTTTCTGGGTAGTGTTTGGTACTGTCAAAGAACAGTTTCCTGGCTTTTGAATAGAGAGAACTGAGATAATCACGATGTTCATCATGAAATTGAGAGGCTTGTGGTCATTTGCTTTGTAGAGTTGCGTGTGAGGGTAATTTGGTAGCTGAACTTCGAGCTTTGTTGATACTATCTTGCCACTCAAGATAAATTCCATACGCTTATCCAAAGAATGCATCTATAAAATCAGAAGCACACAACAGTGTTTTCGTCGTTTATATCTAATTGATTCAATACAAGTTACGCTTGAATAGAAACGCTGAGGAGAACTGCAGGAATGGGGTAATTTAGGACGTATATCTCGTCTCTCGTGTCCCTTTCGACAGATGTGGAAAAGTAATAACGGAAAGAACAGTATAGATAACAGAATATCACGTTCGGTAATGAACATATATTTCTATCATGGTAACACAGGGATAGTAGCTAAGTACCTTGGAACGCGTGCTCCAGCGTGTGTACATGTTCGGAATGATGCCAACAGTTATTCTGCCTATGTAGAAAGTTGGGTTTCACACTGCGTCTTTTCTTTTATATGCCCAGCTATAGATTTCCGGAAGTATTCTTCAATAAGCAAGGAGTGGGAAGCATCGTTCACGGTTTACTGGTGAATTCACATGAAAAGTACTCAGGTAGCAGTTCAAAGATCCAAAAAGTCAGATTGAAACCAAATGGGTCTACTATATATCCTCGTGAATTTATTGAGAAATCGGGCGGGAATAAGTATAAAGTTAAAGTCTAGACAAATTGAGCATAAAATGAAGCATACGCTAGACTAGAAATATGCCTGGGCACATACAATCAATTGTTGCACGACACATGAAGGCATTAGAGTAAATTTAACTTTCAATTTGGTTATGATAGAATATCACAGAATAACTTGCTTCGCCAACGCTTGGAATATAATATCGCTAAATCACCATCTTCCTGAGAATTGATCTCATCGGTAATCAGTCACCGCCTGCTGACGTCTTTTAGTTCTCGACACCACCACTAGAATACAAACTAGCAGCAGGCTTAACATTGTAAGACTTTGAAACATCGACACCGAAAGCCAACCATCCAAAGATACCATCAGCAACAGTCTCACCCAAAAGCGAGTAGTTGATCATAGGATCAGAGGAAGCAGCCTCATCAACCAAAACACTATCCTCAGAGTTCAAAGTTGTTGGTTGGTTGTTGGTGCTGTATGGAGAAACACCCTCGACTTGAGTAATCAAATCTTGATCGAAGAACATCTGTCCAACGTGGGAGATGACTCCACCACCATAGGTATCGTTCTCATAGGTAGTTCCGTTGAAGTGGACGAGGACGTGGATGTGGTTTGAGCGAGAGGTGTAGTGACCGGGGAAGAGAGTTTGGAATTGAGCGACACCTTCGGAATCGGTTGGCTGGAGACCGCGGAGGAAAGTAGCGTTGATGTTGGCGGCATCGGCGGCGTTGCCGTTAGTTGAGGCAACAATACCACTGTATACACCGGTAGAGTTGCAGTGCCAGATCTCGACAAAGGCGTTGGTGACGGGATCGCAAGTAGAAATATCAATCACTTGGGTGTCGAGAATGAGATCGACACCTTCTTGCTCTTCGACGATGTCTGTTCGGACATATTCACCAGAGACGTCTGAGCTGAGGTATTAGAATTTGCCGAGATTGTTACTTGGAGATAGAATGTAAACTTACAGTAAGGGCCATGGGTAACTTCTGGGCTTAGAATGCAAGAGTTGTTTCCGGAAAATACAACGGACTCATCAGTGGTAGTGTCATAGTCTACAGTAGACAAATGTGTGGTGTTGAGAACAGTCGCCTCATCTCTTGCTTTCAAGTAAGGTTGCTCTGTTCGCAAAATGGATTAGTTTCTCTGCATGATTTTGAGAGGTAGTGGAAAACAGTGAAATGGAACTCACCAGAGCTGATACCTCTCTTCTTTCTCTCACTTCTAGCAATGGCAGAGCGTCTTGCGACAGCCGCTTGCTCAAGACCTCTAGCCTTCAACTTTGCAGAGCAGTGGCTGAGATCACGGGTCTTAAGTTGAGACATGAAGGAAGCTCTTTCGGCAATCTCTTTTCTAACATCATGACCTGGGTGAGCAATGACAGAGGTAGCCAAGATTGCTGAAATTGCAGTTGTTGAGAAATGCATTGTTGGATCAGTGGTAGGTAATTGTTAAAAAGGTTTTAGATGCTAGAAGAATGGTGCTAGTGATGCTGAGGATGTGAAGAAACAATTTTCGAACAAAACGTCGTACATTTAATATATCTTCTCTCCTCCCATGTTGTACCTTCCCCCTTCAAACCTCTCGCCAATGCCGAAGGAGCTTACGAATTCATCTTCAACTGGCAGTTCAATATCCCCAGGGATTGAGCAGAATAGATTAGGTTCTACGTACCTGTTGCCACTTTAATTGTAACCTCCATCTTATCACTTGCAAAAGAAGAAGAACAGCACCTCAAACAGTCTCCATAGCATGTCACTGGCGACGTCCTGCTAGCCCATGAATAGTCGTAACAGTATGTCACTGCCGGCCTCCCACTGGCAGTATGATGGGAGAAACGCAACAGACGGTTTTTCCAGGAAAGCTCTATGCAGGTACCCGGCCCCGTCGTTCTTGGCAGCTTATTTAGTACTCTAAAATCGCACTGACATATGTCGAGGTCAGTGCATCAAGTAAAGGTATATTTGCAACAAGAACCATTTCATTGGACGGAAGAAAAAAAGATGACGGATCTAGTAAGCCACATTAGCACGGCACCCAATGCCGTGCTGGACAGTTGACGCGAATTCACCTTTGAATAGTCTAGAAAGTGGAGCAAAACGCGCGTTGTGGGCCTTGGCATTGCAGCATTGCCGTCAAGGCTAGAGTCGACCCTCCCGCTTAATATCTGATCCGAGGCTATGACTCTCTTGAATATCGAGGTCTGGCTATGCAGTTTCGTATCTTTATTGAATGAGATATCTAGCATTGAATGTGGCTGTATATGTAGATTCCAAGACGATCGGTTCGTCTCTAAAAGGAAATCTCAAGGTTCATCTGGTAAAGTCAATGGCAGTACCAGAGCGAGTTTCGACATGCCAAGATCATGATTATACCAACACTTTAGTTGATACTTAATTTGCTGCCATGGTGATGAAGAAATAATCTTGATGCCAGTGATCGATACCTCGGTCCAGACTCGTCGATTTTCTGTAATGCAACGTAGGCATGAAGTTTAAGCACTTGCAGGTTTTTGGAACTTGTAATTCATTCAAAATGACGGTTGTGATATGTGTCTTTTCTCACTTGATTCTTTCAAGTCTCATTAGGGTATGGCCGGATCAAAAATGAGCATTCCTCAAATAGATGCTGTTGTCGCTTTGAACCAAGTAACGCATTTGTAGACAATTGAGGAAATCACGATTTCATTGAATTCCATGACTTCGAAAGGGTGACCAAGTATGAGATGACATGTTTCCATAACCAATGCATCGGATGTGATTGGCTTTTCAATGCACCATCATATGTCCAGCCGAGCTAATCCCGTACCGATAGAAGAGTCGAGCGGCGTGTCGTCTCATGCATGGAGCATAATTCTGAGCCACAGGTACTTCTGACCAATTTTTGATGGGTTTTGACTCGAACAAAGACAATTTCTCCATGCAATAATTCCTAATCTCTCGAGCAATTTGCATAAGTGACTGCCAGAGTGATGAGTATCGGAATATCTTCTTATTTATAATCTCTGCGGCGAGTAGGTGGTAAATAAGTGTCGTGGAGCAGAGATGAAATGCAGTAACAAGTAAAATCAGTGTCGTGGAGCAGAGTGGATTTCGTGAAATCCAAGCGTGAGAGAATGAGAGGTCTCTCTTGATGTCCAAGCGAGAAGCTGTCGGAGTACGTAAGGCCTGAACGGATTCCCGATGATGGAATTGGTCAAAAAAATTTCCTGGATAGTTCTCGATATCTTGAATCGAAAGCGGAGAATAAGACCCTTGCCAACGACTCATTTGACCCCAGGAGAAGGGACAGGTGTTCTTGGATATTTCTCCAGCCTTGTCTATATTGTTTTCTTCTTTCGGGATTTTGAATTCCCAAAGGACTAAAAACAGCTATTCGTCGTTATGTACGGCTTCCTAACAGGTCTTGACCTGATAAGTTTCTGAGATTTTTTTGTAATGGAATGTGGTGTTGGAGGGAATTCTGTAACATTTGTTCTCCTTTGGGACTGTAAAATGTCATGTGACCTCCGCATCACCTAATCTCATTGGAGTTCATTTTTAAAATCTGAAGATACCCATGAAAGTTTTAACGCTCCAGAAAAGAATCTTAAGTGAGACTCAAGTACAGAAAATGGAGGTCGTTTTCACGCCGAGCTAAATTGAACATCAGAAGAGATTTGGGCAACTGTCGCAGTCTTGTGTCTTTGAGCGTCGAGAGTTGACTCAAATCCTGGCAAAATGAGTGAATTTACTTCCACGAAAAGCATTTGATTCGAATCTCTTGACCATACGGGAGGACTTTTGAGTGCTTAGACTCTCACGTGCTTGGCAGTAATATCTAAAGTTGGAATTGTCAATTTCCACCCGATTTCAGATCGCGTGATTTGAACTCCGAGGGGCAGAGAGTCAGACTCCGGTACACTTGATTCTGAAGAAATTTGTATGGAACTCAAGTGAAAAAGAAAAATCCGTCTCCACCTTCGATTTTGGCGGATAATCTTTGATGAGATCAGTATGACGGAGTGAAAAATGATCATTATCCTGAAAGGTCGATCCTCCGCATTGTAACACGGTGGAAACGCATGGCAGCGGCGTATAGTCTTCAACAAGCCCCGTATTTCGTCATAATAGCATGGTGGCGCGTCTTTTGATGGCCAGTGATAATCAACGTCAGGAGTTGCAACAAGAAAACTAAGATTTACATCCCAGAAACAAATTCATGCCCCGGTCTAGATGAAGCAAGCTATTGCAATTTAGGCATTATACAGAGCAGAACCATAATCTTTCTGCCTACATCATTTGCTGGTGAGCGCAGGATGTGATCCCAGTCCAGCATCTTGCACGGGGTTGAAGGAATCAATGTTCGCGCCCGTCACTTATTGATATAATAGGTTTGCTCGTGTATCTGTCAGCAGAGCAGGTAGCATGCATCACAGAGTAAGTGGCAAAGAAAAGCTAAATATATCCTTGAATAGCATGCAAAGCCAAATACTGCGGCTTACGAGACTGAGTCGTGCAACCACCCTTCCGTGTCGTTCTTTAGGTAGGCAACAAGTGGTACGTCATAGTATTGGGGTACTTGAGATAATTCTAGACCCTCAGAATTGATCGCATGGGAAAAGGTCTGCACGCCGGCAAAGGGGCAGGGTCTGGCATTAGTTCTGCTGACCTTGGATGCCCAGGTGTTGAAATCCCAAGTTCGCGAGTATCGATATTTGATTAATTTCCCTCTAGATTGGTAGAGGCTCGATTGTTTCATGGTAGAAGACCAGTTGTAGGTGCGATCGTATCAAGATACGGTAATTAATATCTCTCTAGCTCATGTCGTCCGTCACGAGAGTATACCTCGGGGAATCATCTTGTCAAGGCTTAGAACTAATTGATGGTCGGGTGATGACACTTCGAACGAAGGCAAAGTCCACACTGTCCCTGCTCTATCTCTTTAACACTAAATAAGTGATTTCTTTCGTGGGAAAGATCCTGATTCTGAAGCGGTCAAAGACGTATCGCCGTATGGTCTTTCCGCACAGGGCGGTAAAAACGGAAGGTACAGTGGCAAATGCATCGGTTATGCTGTGTAAGTTCGGTGCAGAACCCCATTTTCCAGCCATTTAATTCCCCATAATGTCCGCGCTACGGCTGTATCAAAGACCGGCTCGGCAAAGATTGTTATCAGTGGCAAAGGAACGAAAATGGTATTTCTTGCATGATACCGAGGGCTCAATCTGTAACTGTCGCACGATTTTGTGTAGTAAACATGTCACTATGAGACGTGGCACCATGCGTTGAAGATCATGGCCTTGTCATACTGCTTGTATATCTGGGTCTACACTGCGGATGTAATACCCAGATATTTTGAATCCCATTATGTATTTCATGTAACTTCGATTCGATATTTTCAACTCGAATTTTGATAAGGACATTCGGGGAGCAAGCGATAAAGTTGATCAATCCAAATCCGAATGAAGGTTTCGCGGATCTTGTTCCATCAAGAGGCACCTGGAACTCTTGTAGTCTTGTATCGCGGCCACATCAAACTTTCTTAGAATAATATAAGAGCCTTGTAGTGCCATGTGCAAACGTGACTGGCCACTCTGTGTGACCTTAATCTGAGATCAACAGAAATGTGGACAGTAAATTCGCACTGAGCGTGGTAGTATTTCCAAACGTTAACCCGGCGTGCATTGTGTAACAATTGGCATTGAACTAGCTACCTTGTTTTCATGCAGTGGCCGTCAATTCGTCTCAACAAAGGGATACCATGCATATATAGAGTATCATTCTCATCTAAACTTTCCAGTTCTGAAGGTCGAATACTACTCCACTACAAGTAGGATTCTAAGATTTTCCACAGGTACGAAGTAATGGTGGTATGGTCGTACCTTTTGCTTGTGATCGCGCGCGCGCAGTTATGAAAAGATATATTAATTGTGACAAACCTGCATATATAAGCACACAAAATATCACTGAAAATTCATGGTGACACATAGAAATATGACCATAATCGACTCACTCGAATCAGAGCAATCAGAGCACTTACCAATAATGTAAGCGCACATATAGCCAAATCCGTTAACCGAGCCAGATTGATGGGTCACATCTACAAAACTAATGCACCCCACTACGGTCCGTACCCCTACTCCGAAGCTCCTTTTTGACTGAATTAGGTTTCGGAGTATCCAAATAAATTCGGCTTGAATTGTTGGGCACCAATCAACGAGAGTGGAGCTGTAGATCAACTCCGGAATTAGAGTAGTTGTATGTTAAAGATTGAGATTCACCAAAAGTGCAAGATTCGGTAATATACTCCAAAGAGTAATCATCTAGCCAGCCTCGGTTCTTTTTATCACTCACGCAAGGGTGGGGTAACTCTTCTGATTACCAATTACTATCTTTACTACCAAATCTTTCATTCCATACATATATGCATTCGGTACCTATTAAATGACATAGAAAATTGATTGGTATCGCTACACCTAAATAGCTTGGAACGCCTGTCGAAAGCCTTGCCCAAATGTTGGTTATATAAATGAAAGGATGAAGTAATATCCAAGAATGCAAATGATTTATACGCGGTCTCGAATCGATTCAGCAGTCTGTGGTGAAATTTCTCACCCTTTGTCTCGTGCAACTTCCGGAGTCAAGGCATGATCCCATTTACATCGGTTTCGTATAACGGGATATCGATAGGGACAGCTTCGTCCTACAAATGTAGATAAAACCCCCTTCTCCACGGCAGGTACGAAAGTAATTCTTGGCCACCTTGCATTTTTGAATTCCTGACCAGTCCACAAAATCCCACTTGTGACTTTATTCCAAAAGTGGGTATTCAAATCCTTCAACACTCGTGTATACATCGTCTTATATTGCCAGACTTCTAGCATTAGCCCTGCATAGCACTTTTATTCACATCGCCAAGTCCTCGAAGTTTGTGTTTGCCGAAACATCACTATGTCTTCAAGATCTTCTACCTCAGAACCACCAACACCCTCTTTCTCAAAGCCAGTCCGCTCCTGTGCCAATTGCCGCAAGACAGAAACTTCTATGGGAAGCTTCCCCAGTTGTGAACGGTGCAAAACTCCCTACTGCTCTCGCGATTGTCAAAAGGCCGACTGGCCGACTCACGAACCAAATTGTAAAGAACGCTATAAATTCAGTATAACAATACACGGCGATAACATTCCAGACGGTTTGGATATCGAAGCTTTGAAGAAGAAAGCCGAACAAGATGGTAAAGAGTTCCAGTTTATACAACTGCCTTCGGGTCAAACGGGCGGCGGATCGAAGGGAGAAAAGAGGTAGAAAATCAAGCTTGGCAAAAGAAACCATCACATTGATGATTGGACAGATATATTCGATGGTCTGATCTAGTTGTGGTGTAAGATTTTTGGCCAATGCAAGGATTACAGCGAATGATCTGCAAAATGTTGGCAGTGCTGGTACTTGGAAAACAGTAGGATAATTGTTAGTGGGCGATAGACGATCGCAATGGACTGAAATGGATTCCCATAATAGCTGGATGAGGATACTCAACCATCATAAAAGGCGTGATATAGAGGGCGTTCTGGTTCTTATGTAGGCGGCAAGAGCGATGGATGGTCGGATTCGATGCGACGTTGAGATAGTACGTTGTGCTACCAACATGGCATATCAATTTCCATAGTTGAACAATGTAACATAGAAATGTGACATGAGATACAACGATGTCGGAAGTCCGGAGTTTATACTCAGTATTTCCAATGGGTAGTCAGGGCCCTACACTAAAACCTTTCACTATATGAAGACGAATCAGCCTTCACGACATTTTCAAACGATTTTTCCTCATTTGAATGTTAAAATAGACCCAGTCACAGATGTTTTTTGAATATTCGAACTTACTTCAGATCGTTGCACAATCAGATTCCAGTGCCTCACCTGTAATAAGTACCACATATCGGCCTGCGCCAAGACACTTATGGAAAGAGGTCTGAAGAAGGGGACCTGTAGATCATATGCCACTCGAGGATTCCCAACAAGGTCGAAGTTCACACACCCAAATCGAGATAGACATCTAGAAATGTGAAGAAAGAGTCAATTGGACTTACATGATCACATTCACCGTCAAGAATTGAAGTGAAGATTATCGGGTTATGAGAGCTCGATGATCAACCTCGAAATAATTTCTGTTCTCTCTGGCATCATTCGATCTCCACGCTCTTTCAGAGTGAAGCCCATTTTCAACCTTGAAATATTTGGAGTCAAAATCATCTTTTATGTTGATAGCATCATTCTCGGATCAAACAACAGGGTCCCTTTTACCAGCAATGTTTCTCTGTCGGATTGTAGACCATCATCATCCACGACAACATCCAGTCTGGAAAACAACGTTCCTGGACTACAGAACGAACGTCCTGGCTCTTCGTTGAATCTCAAAGGTGAGTCCGAGTTCAGAACAACCAAGGGCCAAGGCTTGAGTGCCAACTTCGGAGTATCTATATAGAAGACAACCAAGACACCTTCGGTGACTTCATCTGTTTGGATATAATCCGATCATGCTGGATAACAGAATCGTATGTTATTGGAACCATACGCCCTGGCGAATATGCGACATTCGCCACACAATATCATTTTGAGACGATTTCTGGCTCATCAATTTTTGTATTTGAGTGAGACACTTTCAAGCATGGATACTTGAATCTCATTTCTTCTGCTCGAGACTTCATGAAAGTTTGTATTGAGTTCGCATCGGATTATGTATACACCTAAGCCTGCGCGAGGCAATGTTGTCCATGGTGCCCCAGGTGCAAATCCCCAGATTCAAAGACAAAGTTTAATCCAGCAACTGCGAGACGTTTCTTGCGCTGGTCAGAGAAGGTTAATCAAGCGCTTTTGGGGGTTGAGACAACTTACTTCAGAGATTAAAGTTCTGAAGTTCATGTCGAGGAAATTCGTTTTTCATGTCTTTGAGGGAAGAGAGGTGTTGGTTTGGCTTTTTTGTGGATAAGAATGAGTATGATAAGATTCCCGATCTATTGAGAGAATACTGGTCGTACTATGATTGCTGAAATCATGATGTCATTCTGAGATCATGGTTTGAAGAGGATCCGCTCTTGACTGCGGGAGGACCCGAGTCTGAAGCTTACGATCGAGGAATCAGAAATCACCACGTGATTTGCGCCTTCATATGGTGACTTTTCACTCATTTTCATCGAGTCGTGAGCGCATTTCCTGGAATAGAAGGTCATGTGTCTTGCCAAGGAGAAGTGGCAAAATATTTCAAAACTTCATGGCACCTTCCAATATATGTATATCGGGTCGGGTAGCTCTACCCTAATACCTTAAATTTAAGCATATATTCGATCGATATCCACTAACTGTATTCATGACTAAATACGAAGTTTCTATTGGCTCTTATAGTGTAAGCAAGGAAAGATTGAAAGTTGCATACGCGAGTTTTCTTTCCCAACCCTTGAATGGCAAAGACCACGTATGACTATTGAGTCCACCTTTGTGAGGTCCATAGCAAATAGTCCTTTTATCTGACTCAGGGGCTGGCTTGGCATGAAAGCGTTTCAATATAAAGATATCATTATGCATAATTTCAAACACGTCAAAGACCTCCTCAGTGAAGCTGGTCTCCAATAACGTCCCCTATCTCTTGTAAATGCACAGCGTATATTCACCCACTCCATAAATACTTCTGTTGAAGAAATTTAATCTCATGTTAGCCCTGTCTGTTGCCAAGCTCCTTCTTATCTTTCCCTCCCTTCGCCCCACTTATCATCACCCTCTTGCTGACCCCTCTTGCGTAACCCCCTTTCACCCCGGGAACCAAACTTATCCCGTTCAGCTACTCTGGAGTACTCATAATGTGTAAGGCTCCGGGCATGGTAGATTTGAAGTGTGAACTTGCCCTCACAAAGAACTTTAGAGGATATATTTCTAAGCTTATGGATTTCAATATGGTCCATCATTCCTGCTATGATCATGGCAGTCTTGCGGCGTTTAACAACCAATAAGGTATTGTGGCGCTTATGGTTCTGTGCGGCTGTGGTCAGCCGCAAAGGTTGTACATACATGACTTCAAATTATCATCATAAATACAATACAGCATTCTCTTGGATGTACTTTCAGATCAACTATGGAGGCATCACATCCTAGAGCAAAGTTGAAATACAAATCTCTCGGCTCCAGAGCCGCGATTCGGTTAGTCGTGATACGTCCTGGCTCTGGGGATGAGCCTATCAGATGTCACTTAATACATACCAAGCTAGGTGAAATGGCTTACGAGGCATTATCCTATGAATGGAAGGAAGAAAGTAATGACGATCCGACAATCAACGTGAGCGGTGAAAATGTCACTGTTCGAAAGAACCTGCATGATGCTTTGGTGCGCATTAGGCTCCCCGAGACTGGGCTGCACATATGGATCGATGCTTTAAGTATCGACCAATCTGACACTTTAGAGAGAAATGCTCAGATCAAAATTATGGGACAAATCTACAGTGGTGCTCTAAGAGTTATTGTTTGGCTAGGCAATGCGGCAGAGAACAGCGACACTGCACTCAGGATGCTTAAAGAGATTGCTACTCACGCCACTCTCAGAAGGACTGATGGAACGAACTCCGATGAACACTCCAATCAGCTTATTAAATTGTTCAACGGTTTTGATCATGAGGAATGGAAGGCTTTAGTCGCTCTATGTCAGCGTCCGTACTGGTCACGTATCTGGGTGTTACAGGAGATACATCTGGCGAAAAGCTATAAAGTACATTGTGGCAAGGAATCTATTGGCGATAGCGACTTTCATGATTCTATCGCAATTTTTCACTATGACAAAATGAAGACAGAAAATACCACCGAGTACTTCCAAATCATAATTGAGAGCGCTGTGTCTGCGCATAGACTGGCGAAGAATCTTCCCTCCCATTTTCACACATTGCGTCGCTGGATATCTGCCACTTCGTCTGGAGGATTTGTATCTACAAACCCCCATGATATGATTTATGCTTTGCTGGGAGTTTCAAGCGACTGGCAAGACGGTAGAGTGTTACTCATGCCCAATTACAACAAGCCATTACCAGATCTTTTCTTTGACGTAGTACGCATAATAATGGCAAGGCCTCTTGGAAAGCATTCAATCAAAACCTTAAATTGGCTGGCGGAATGTTTTGAATGCACCACAGATCCGAAAGTCAAGAAATTTTTCACGGATCTAAAACCAGTTCCCAAATCTTACATGGCTCAATTGCAAGATTTGATGCTAAGATTCAAATTCAAGGCGCGGAGGTCTCTCAATTTGAAGCCCATCGGCCAATAATACCTACCAGATTTCTCTGGCCTCGTTATCTGTGGGAAACGGCACCGCAGCTCAAAGATACGGTACAAAATTCTCAAGACCCAGGATGACCAATACTTCGGGCTCGCTCTCCTTCAAGTCAAAAATTGCACAGGAATTTGGCTCATAAACCATTCAACCAATTTTCATCAACAAAACTATTTTTATCGTCCACCCCATAGTCTACCGATGATTTCTACGGCCATTTTATTGATGTGTTTCCAGTTCTTGATCCCATTTTCCAGGTCCTTTTCTACTGTCTTCACTGTTCAAGACAATATTTGCATCACTCGAGTAATTTTCCTTCGTCTGTTCACACATTTGATGTACATTTATATGAGACGCCAGAATATAGAGTGAAGGGGGTAATTACTTGCGTCGCAGGAGGAATGCCTGTAGTGTAGTCAAGACAACAACCCGTTTGAGGAATTTTGTCATCTCAAATTCATATTGAGTACGCCTATCTCAACTACACTGTTTCTCTAAAGCTCAAATATACGAAATTAATTTCTCTGACGGGGTTTCCGTTCACTAGAAACTGTATATCTTTCTTTTCAGAAAAATTATCTGCTCTCCACGTGATGAACGACAGTGAGATTTTGAGAGACAAAACAAGTGCCTAGACTCCACAGAACCAGTATGTGTTCTCAAGTACTGCCCATGCCTAGGTACATGCTTTTACTCGTGTAACGGTAAAGAAACCAGCAAAATGCACGGGTTCGCCATGACTTACGAGACAATCGCGTCATTATTATATCGTTTTACGACATGTATTCGTAAAATAAAAAAAAGACAACAACGATAGAAGGTGCAAATTCGGGGAAGCTAGAGTCAAGGTGAGGGAATGTTTTGTCAGTTGATCCTACAGCCATGAATTTTTGATTCCTTCGCCTCTTTCACTATTACACTTTCTCATCTTCTCCTCATTTACTCCACATCAAATTTCGAAGAATTTATGAAGTAAGTATTATGAATAGAATAAGCTATCGATAAGAAGTTGGAGTCTGTGATGCAGATGAGGGGTATCATCTGACCATATTCGTGTTAGATTGCCGATAATTGCCCGAAACATTGGTCGAGTATTGTGCGATTGAAGAGGCGTGGTGATTTATGGAGTACTAGTCCTGCTGCCACGGCCGGACCTTCAAGAAAGACGACAAAACATTAAATATGCCTCAATGCCTCTATTCGTCAAGAGGAACTCGAAGTCTCATGATCCTTCTTAGAGACCCCCACTAGTTCTTGCTAAAGTATATCTAGACGTCTACTCGGGTCTTAAGTCTGAGAAGAATGTGACAATCTTTTCGCATACTTTACCTGCTACAGCGTGCTCGAATGAAACCTTAAATCTGCCTTCTCCTTATCTAAGTATCGCATAAACTATTTTTGGCGCGTTTGGCTTTATATTTGTCTTTTGAATTTTTGGATGCTCTGGAGTCCAGATGAATAGAATTTGAAAGATATTTTTACCCAATGTATCAAAGACATCGACGCACAACTACGCGAAATGCTTCCAAGGGTTCCTTAGATTAGATGTGAATTATTATTTTGAATTTGAAACACTGACACTATCAGAGAGCTTGGTAGTTGACGACACAACAGTCATCAGCTGACACAATCATATCCAACCATTAAATTTCTCCTCTGTTTCTACGGCCGCCAACCCTAAACTAAACCCGGTACTCGTCTGTCGTAATATCAAATCCGTATTAACATCCTCCACCTTTCTGGCAACAGCCGTAAGGGCATTAGCCAAATGATATCCACCTCTAGAGCTTGCAGTCGCAAGCGAGCTCAAATCATTATAATCAAAAGTTGTAAGATGAGTCCAGCCCCGAGTTCTGAAGGCTTCCAGTACAACTATAAGAATAATTACAAGATTGACCAAGAAAACAGAGTATACATAAACAGGTTGGCCGAGGCGGACTGCGGCGTAAGTGACTGTCGCATTGACGGTCTTGGTATCGTTCGCAATCATCAATTGTGCGCTCGCGTATGCGACCAATAGGTCATCCATCATTGCTGTGACAGAATTCTCGATTCCCGTCAAATTTATCTCTTCATCGGTGGGCCTGATGTAATTGAAAGAAGGGCTGTCCACGTAGGTTTGATAATCAGCGATGCTGAAATCCAGCGCAGCTCCAATAAAGCTCTATAGAAAGTCAGATCTGCGTCAAGCATTCAACTAAAAGCCATGGGACATACCTGATAAATACTAGTCAAGTCTTTAGAAGCCAACTCAAACCATCGTTCAACTACATGCGTAAGAACCTAACTGGACAGGGTTTGCTGTTCAGAAGGATCCATGTGGGTCACATCTACTCAGATTTGTTTTCCACTATTAAGGTAAATTGATAGATGATTGCGTCTTCTCCTCCCCGAGCCACCCATAATCCAATAGCCGCGACATGGATCCGATCAATATAAACAGCACTGAGCACATATATGTCGGTATTGTTGAAGGTATTACTTTGACGACTTGTAATACCAGACAGGTAAAGCTTCCAAAATGGGTTGAACTGTGTGAACAAGAGCCATTGATGCGCAAGCGCTTTCGTTATTTCATTGATAGATATAAAATCTAATGACAATTGCGCAAGGTCTCGTTCTTTAAATCCATCGGTTAGATGATTATTTCAATCTTGTTAAGAAGCTAGAACAAACTATATATTATTGAGTACCCACAATGACCGCTAAAGTATTTGAACCATGAGCGTGTTCATTAGGATTATTCCAAAACGCCTTGCCCGGTTCCGATAATAACTTCCAATCAATTCACATCATAATTTCGCAATCCTGTGTTATACACGCTTTTAACTGCGACGTCTATAAGATCTAAGAAACGATCTCGGTCCAGCAAGAGATCTTCCCAATGCCATTCCCGCTTTTGCCGGCGCGGAGGTGCTGGCACTTTCGAAGCGTGCACGCTGAGATATGTGTGCGATCGGAGACCAGCCAGATTTCGAAAGCCCTTGTGGTTGAGTTCTTCCGGTAAGATCTCAACCATTACTGACCGTTCGGGAAGAAACATACCATGAGTCAGGCCGGCTCCATGAACTCCAACTAGCACGTCAGTCTCACGGACTACCTTGACTTGTTCCGAGAAAGATAGGGATTCGAAGTCAATATTTTGGATTTTTACATGGGGATAGCGTGAGACGAGCTCTTCTAGGTAGGAATCCTGATCAACAAGTCGTCGTCGTCGTCGATTGATGAAAGTCAAAACTATGTCCCCATCATGAGGTTTCCAAGGATCCACATTGTAGAAATCAAGAACTCGATCAGAAAACGAACGTAGTAACTCTGAAAGCCCACAATCGTGAATTTGCCAGTCTCCTTGCCAAATAGGATTACTTGCGCCCGGCAATGGGATTATGATATTCTCGAATTCTGTCGTCTCGAGAAGCTCGTTAACTCTGATTACCGGTCTCTGTGCAGTCGCGGTCCAAAGATCTATATAAGGGCCGTCCTTATGTTCGTCTAGAATGACTATCTGAGTGTTTTCTATATCTTCAGGCGTGTAAAAAGGTGCGTTTGTTTCAGGATCAACAGCCATTTTCAAGAGATCCATAGTCATGAATGTCGACCAAATTTCCATTAGGCAATGCCATAGATTCCCCTCGCCTTCGCGTTTGACAAGAATGGTATATTTCTTTGTGGTAGAATTGGAATTGAATTTTCTAGATACCGAGACATAGTCGTCAAAAATGACTTTCGTGCCAGTGCCGTACCAGTAAGATCGAAAATTGTTGAAATCGGGGTACCCTTTAGCCTTTTCCTCTCCATCCAAGGTTCGAATCTCACATCCGAGATTGAACTTCTTTTGAGTAGGCTCCCATTTTGCTGACTGCCCGAGGCACAGAGTATCTCTACCTGACCCAGGCCACTTGGTCGTGTGGAAACAGGTCAGATTCGTAGAGGAACCAGGCTTACAGTATGCAGTCGCAGTATCACGCATATTCTCAAGATATGGACGACCATAACGTTCGGCACAGAAGGAAGAGTGGTAAGGTTGAATATTGTATTCAGTGGGCGCATTTATCTTCGAATTTGGAGGAACAGGTTGTGCCTGAATCTCATTCTGGCTCGGCCATTCCGGAAGTGCATACCGAATTGGAGCTTCCCTCGATGGATGATAGAAAAAAAAGATAACAAACAAGAGAAGCAAAGCGACAGAGAGAAGAGCTATAGTTCTGAACCTTTGCAATGGGAGAGAAGTGATCATTTTCACGTTTATTCTATACAAAGAATGAATGATAGCCGTGACAATTATAAAGTATAAGACAATCTCTCAAGGTGCAAGATGCTCGAGGGATAAACATTGCCTCGTACACGGAGCGCTAAGCGCCTGAGACTATAGCGACCTTCTCCCTTCAGCTAATTTCTGCATTTCCGGCCGTTCCATGCTGCTAGGCCCCACAGCCATGATAACGGGGCCAGCACGAGCCTATAGGAGAGCCGATAAAGCCCTACCCCCGCCTCCCATTCCGTCCCCTGTTCTCCCCTTAAATCTGATACCCGTGGTTATTCACGAATTGTACACCAAAATGCAAGAGACGAAACGTACCATTACCCCTATTGCCGCGCGCAAGTGTGACATAAAATGGATGTCGTATTCAATCTATAAGTAAGCGCAACTTTAGATCGCAACTAAGTATACCTTCACTACTATGTAGAGGAGGACTGGTTCTTCTTGCCGCAAATCTAGTCTTACATACCGGTCTCAACGGTTAGTTCTTAAGCTGAAGTTTTTTGTTTCTTTAATGACATGCCAACCTTTGCTGTGATTTGCTGATAAGTTCAGGGACCCTTGTAGGTGCAGGACCTTGCTTTGTTGTCGTATAATATCAACCAATCAAGTTCACGTATCATTTGCGTTTATGTCGGTGGAATAAATTGTGGTTTCGGTTAAATAACCGTCCCGACCTAATTGTCATGTCACATGCATCAATATCCGGATAGCTAAAATGGTAGGGGAATGCACCACTCAGCATGAGGCTCGAGTGTTTTTGAAAGATATTAATAAATTTGGGCTTTCCTTGATAATTTAGAGAGATCAGAAAGATCAATGCGTACAATGGATGATAGGTGATTGCCGGGGGTCAAGTGTAATCCTGCCTTGTGCCTAAGTACCTGGTTGATCTTGCTACTAAGTCCCATAATTTACAAACGAAGGACTCACAACCCAGTTTCGGAGGTTTCGATTTTACAAACTCCTCATAACATTGAGCAGTCATAAACCACCTTTTTCGAAATGATAAGCTTGAGCCATGCGCTGCTTGTGCGTAGTTATTGGATACCGGTGTGGTGGGTTAGCGCTGGTTAAATATTGATCGGACGTTATAGCATGTTCGACCAATGGATCAATAGTTGCTCAGATTCAACGCGACAGTCACCATGATGGTAGAGAAGCCCCTAGTTCGCCAGTCAGGCCTGGGGTCTAATGAGCGAAGTAACCCAGGTCTTGACACTTGCACATTTCCGTTCATCGGGGTTGCCCTATGGAGAGAAACGCTTAATTTCAAACTTCACCAACAATAGTCAGTTGCATGTAACCAACATATGTATACCAGGTCGCATGAACAGCATACATTTCAAGGCGCTCTTCTTTCCCCTCAAGACACAGCCTTTGTTGCATCTTTATTCGCATTCCTTTGCTGCTTGTCATCGCTATGGCTTTCTGTGGTCACCTGCGATTGATGTTAAGATTTTGGCTACTTTCTTTTTTTGCCAGGCTTGTATCTGCTGTCTGTAGTGTTCCTCCTATCCCTATACGCATTGGAAATGTGACGTTGTCTACAGGAGAGACAGCACGAGGGCTGGACCTGTCGGTTGGAAGTCCAGAACAACATTTTGCCTTCCTCCCTCAATGGTCAGTTTGCAGATCATCTAATGACGAACTCCGACTTACAGTATCTAGGCCACTAAACAATTCGTTCATTTATGGAACGAATGGATTCTGCAGCAACAGTTGGTCTACCGCGGCTTGCACGACATTCCGTGGTGGCTCATACGACGAGTTTGCATCGAAAAGTCGCGGCGTGCCGACCGCCGATACGTATCCCTCCGACAACTCTCCATATCCTCAACTAGCTATGGTATCTGATAACATAACCTTGAGTTCAAATGTTAGCGTTCTTGATTTTCCCATCGGAATTGCCGATGCAGATTGGGGAGAACAAGGTTATAACCCACAGATGGCCATTGGGCTTGGTACAAACTCGACGATCCTGAATACCCTTTACTCATCAGGTCAAATCGCATCTCGGACGTGGTCCATGTTTTGGGGCCGAACTGGGGCGACAGCAGCGACTCAATTAGATGGAAGTTTTGTCTTTGGGGGTTATGATCGTGCGAAAGTTACTGGATCCAATTATACTCGGAGTCTTTCGTACTCTAAGACATCTTGTTCTTCCGGAATGCTTGTCACCATCACGAATATAGTGCTCAACTTTTCAAACGGAACCGACGCTAGTTTATTTGCTGGAGTTGAATCTGCCGCTATGCAAGCATGCATTCAACCAAGCTTCCCTGTTTTAATGACGATTCCAACCAGTCCTTATTTCAACAATTTTGAGGGACTTACCAATCAAACTATAAATGACAGATCATTTGGAAGGTACTACTATGGTATGCTTTATGGCAATAACTCAAGCCCGTATGTATTCAAAGATTTGTAGAGTTATGCGGATGCTAACAACCGTTTCAGTTACACTGGTGACTTTTCTATCACGTTAGACTCTGGAATTTCTGTCCGGATACCGAACGATCAACTTGTGGTTCCCAATCTCACAATCGATCACACGTCAGGCGCTATGGTTGCAAATGTTTCAGAACCCGAACTCGTTCTCAATGCAATTCAATCTATAAATGCCAACGACCTTCCACAGCTAGGGCGACAGTTTCTTTCTGCCGCTTACCTGATGTTAAATCAAGATGCAAATACATTTACACTTTGGCAGGCCAACCCTACCCAGAACGAAGATCTGGTGGCCGTTGATCGCAGCAACAATCTCATAGACAATTTTTGCACTTCACCGTCTACACCAAACAATAATAGTGCTGACGGAGATACTGGAACCTCAAGCAGTGTTCCCATCTCATCTAGTACCCCATCTAGTACTTCGACTGCAAATAGTCAAAAGTCTGAAAAGGTATCAACAGGGGTTATTGTGGGTGCAGTTATTGGATCTGTCGCTGTGATCGCCATCATCGGGGGAATCGTCATCATCTGGCGTATCTCTCAAAGGAAGAAAAACAATCTCATCACAACAGCTGCGTTCACCGCCAGTATGCCCGAAAAACATCTACCGACATATCCAGAAAATTACCAGACCCAGATCCAAATTCCGCACTTCATTCCTCAAGAGTTGCATGCTAAAACGACTCCTGCCAGCGAACCACAAGAAATGCCTTGACCCTCGCTCTCATTTATTTGCCGATGGCATGAACTTCACATATATATTAATTACATTTATTTCGCTAAAGCACTGATTTGATAAGTCTAAAAGAGCTTATCATCGCAGTGTCATAGCATTGATGCCGGACACAATAAGCTATTTGTGTACAGAAAGACTTCGCTATACCGGACTGGGATATACCGGAATAATTTCCTCATTTTGAACACTTTTTATATGGTAATACCGGATTTTAGGTAAAACCAGAATACCGGATACTTTTTTTTTTGCGAATTCGGTATAAAATTTGGTGGTGAATCTGGTTGAACAAGCTTTTTTTTCTAATTAATAAGCTTGATTTGCTATAGTCACATGATATTTTTTGAAGAATATCAAAATTTGAAGCTAAAATTGATTAAAACACTTGGACCACCATTATTTATACCGGAATCTTCTTTATACCGAAATTGATTGGTCGAATTTTCCAGTCCGGTATAACCAAGCTCTTCTGTAGTATCAGTTTGAGCCACCAACTCGTTCTAGCTTGCTGCAGATACATATTCGTTATATCCAACAGTAACGTATGTTCGTTGTTGGATCGCACCACCCATTGCTACAAGAAATTATCAGACACGAAAATGTAGACTCAATGTTCAAACGCAGAGCTCAAATGCTTGGGCTTCTATGTTCCCGGCCGGTTGCTGCATATACAATCATCACCCGTCAAGATTATCTATAATTCACAGCTCAAAAATGAAAACGTGATGTGCTTGATCCTGCGCCACCTCTGTGTGTAAATGATGCTACGCCCATTTTTGGTAAGGGTAAGTGTAAGGGTAAGGGTAAGGGTGTGGTTCGAATATTTATGCAGGATTTTCATCTTCCACTTATTTCTTTCTGTAGAAATGGTAAGGCGGACTCACTAGAGTATGTGGAACTTACATTATTGATTATTTTTGAGGGGAGAGATACGACAATGTCTCTTTCGAACTATGAGGGGTTTTTTGAGAAGCATTTATGAGGTTTTAGGGGAGATGTATTCCGCTTTTCTTCAAAAAAATGTTGGCACTTCTTTTTTCTTCGTTAGCAATTACTCAAACTAGTGCTTTGAAAGAGGTCTGTAATGTATTAACACAACATACTACGAAAACCTGATGTACATCGCGAAGTGAGTAATGTGGTTTATCACCGTGTCGCCAATATCACCACGTCGTCATTCAAAAATACACCAAAACTAAGTTTTTTCTAATGTCTATATCTTAATAACTAATTTGTTAGATGGACTTAGTAAGGGGGTGTATGTACAAAAAGTATATAGGGCTAGAAGGTATTGTAATTCTGTTTGCTCTCTTCGTATGAAGGGGGAATTGCTAATCTATAGATACAACTACCCCTACTTACGCATGAAATACGTATGTGGAATAGAACGTGACATCTTGGGTCACGTTCACAGTCACGTGTTACAACAACTGTTTTTAATTAAAAACAATCAATTCAAATTTCTGAATAACAATCAGATTTTTGTGATAATTGTATAGTTAGTTAAATTTTACACTTTCACATTTTATAGAATCAAATCGAAAGATAAAGAAAGTGCATGGTTACGCACAAACATTTTTTGCGTGTAAAAATAAATGGCGACTCCGTGATAAGCCATGTTGTAAGATTAATAAAACTCATTGTAATGTCTCAGAAAGTACTTGCGCATGGACCCCGGGCCCTCTTTAAAAACACGCCCTCATAGAGACCACGCTATACTATGCTTATCTCCTTATCGTAAGTGCAACAGCTGTTAGCTCCAGATCGCGTCAAGCGGAAGCCGTCAACATGGGAAATGTCAAAATGTGATGAAATCCACAATTTCCTATGTTTACCCCAACGAAAATTTCATAACTCAT
Source organism: Botryotinia narcissicola (assembly GCA_004786225.1). Taxonomy (NCBI): domain Eukaryota; kingdom Fungi; phylum Ascomycota; class Leotiomycetes; order Helotiales; family Sclerotiniaceae; genus Botryotinia; species Botryotinia narcissicola. The sequence continues at coordinate 22,400 of PQXJ01000195.1, read as the reverse complement.
CTATCTACTCACAATGCTGCGATTTGACGGTTGACCGAACTACTACCTCTCTCCCTCTCCCCAGCGTCCTAGATCTTCCACAATGTCGCTTTGGACAAAACCAGCAGTTCCAGATGCGCCTCCTCCAAAGGATGTTGCTGATGTGGCAGATACCGGTTTTGCAGATGTAGGTCTTCCTGCACCTAGTCCAGTATCTCAAGCTTCCGCCAGCGCTCCTACCGCACGCCCTCAACTTGCACGCAACCAACCTCAACCTCCTCCACCGCATCAGCCCCCACCACCGCCTTCATCCCAGCAGATGGTTGGCAATCCGAACGATTCGCTTTCCTTGATGCAACTCAAAAAACTCGTTACTGAATTTCCAAAAGTTGACCCTACATCATATACTTTTGTTTATAGCGATACAGCGACGTTTGAAGAGGAGGTGGACGAGTGGTTTTCGTACAACGAGGCAGAGTTCAGAAGGCTACACAGAGCGAAGGATACTTTCCAGAGAAGATGGAAGAAATTTTCTGCGAAACCCTGGACAGAAGTCGATGGGGAGCAACAACTGAAATTCGTCGAGAGGGAAGTTCAGGGTCTGCATGCTAGCGATCTGCGGAGGAGATGTAAAAGCTTACAAACTTTACTACATATTATACTAGGCAACTGGGATGAAAATGCAGGAAAGAAGGAAGAACTGGAGACCATTGAATCTGGTGAAAAGAAAAGAAGAACGAAAGCGACACCTTCGCACGTCGAAAGTATGAAGAGAAGCATATCACTTCTTGCAGAAAGTGGTGGAATTGAAATGGTCTATGAAGTCATGGAAACCGCCTTCAAACATTTATGGTAAGGGCAGAAACATCATGTGCCGCGAAACACAACTGACTATGCGAAAGGGATGACGAGTTTCGAGAGACAAAAATAACGGAAGATGACATACCGTTTGTACAGGACGAGCTCGATAATGTCATGACTATATTCTACTTGACCATTGAAGGCGTTCGCTGTCACACGGAATCTTTCGATCTTGCAAGGAAGATTCTTCGTAAGTATATGTCCTAATGCACATTCGTTTTCTCCAAATACTAATGTTTGAAATCGCAGTGGGCCTGGAGCCAAACATTGTCCATTATCTGTTGACGATTACTGGGAAGTTACGATGGGATGAGGCCAACGAGTTACCCCAAACACGAGTCAGTATTTAAATGAGACATCACAGAACCTCTTAGCTTACTTCTATGCACACAGATATTTCTTCTGTTTTGGAAATCCATATTATTAGTTTTGGGGGGTACTAAAGAAATTGATAAAGTCAAAAGAGCAACCGATGAATTGGCCAACTCAGGTGGTGAGAAGATAATTACTGCCTCCCCTCTTGACTATCATATCTTTCGACAAGAAATCACTTCAAAGTACCCTGCATATATCCCCCCAGAACCTTTAATACCCCTAGAGCCCGATAATAATTCCATATTACCACCATTACCAAATAGACCAAGCCGAGCTAGTACAACCGGCGTTATGAATCCTCCAACGAATGTCAATAGTAGTGGAGCTTCAATTCTACATCAGCCAGTGCATATAGCTACACCTGCTCCATCGCCACCTCCATCCCCACCAGTTGGAGGAAAGGCAGGTAAGAAACAAAACTATCAAACAAATCAAAACTTCCCATTTATGTACCCACCTCTCGATAGCACTAGTAACAGTGCTGGTGGAAAAGGCAATGCAGGACTACAGGATTTACTTGTAGGTCGCAAATGGGAAGGAAGCGATATTCCCAAATCGATATTGGAAGCGGGTGAACTATTTGCTGGTAGAATGCGAATGACTCGAGCTATGCGTCAATTGTGGGATGAAAGAGAACGTTTTCTAAGGTTTGAACGTGGATGGGATGACAGAGACGATGAGGATATAGTGGAGCTTGATCTCGACCACATATTGGCTGATGGACTCAAATCCGAAAAGTCAAAGTCGCCGAAAGTAGAAGTTGACTATGGGCCACGACAAGACATTAGTGATGAGGTAAAAAGGAAGTTAGACCTGGTAGAGTCTTTCTACGTAAGTTTATCAATTGCCCCATCTCACAACTCAGACTCTAAAACTCGAATTTCAATAGCAATATTCCATCCCGCATTTACAATCACTTGTTATAGTTCTTATCAAGGCTATGTTGGCGAATGTTACGAATTTAATGAACCAGTCAATAAATGCCCAACCACAAAGCAGCGTTCCTATAAGTGCACGAACCAATGGCGCCCGAGGACCAGGCCAAGCCCAAGATCCCGCAAACATACCTTTACCAAATCCAATTGATCTTGCAGATCTCACAGTAGAGGAAATTGAGGCGATGAGGTTCAGAGAGATTACTTCCAAGGCAGTATCCGGTATTCTTCTCATTGTCCTAAAATGGCTCAAGGTTTCCCGTAGGTTTTGATATCTCCTCATATGTCGTCTCACTTACTGATTTGATAGATATCCTCAAATTCGAGTACTTTACGCAGCTTCTACTAGATTCCAATTATCTACCTTTGATTCTTAAAATGTTTGCCCATCAAGAGATAGATAGAATTGTCGACAGCAGGATAGACCGCGAAGACTTGAGGTTAGTTCTTTGGCCTGGTGATATTGACACATGACTAACAGATCTCAGCTTCTTCGCATTCTGTAACGGCAACAGCAAATGGGCTTTGGTCGCCGCCACTGAAGATGACAGCGAGGATGATGCCGCTCCACCTCCAATAAAATTACAAAGAGACAGTACCGTGATCAATAATGACGATCAACTTCCAGCCCTTTCTTTCCAAGAAGGCCAGCATGCGGCTCGACGAGATACAGAAGTCGAAGAACTTGGCTTCCCAACGACTGAAACCAATTCGGAACCAATTACCGAATTCTCCTGGCGCAACTTCTTTTCATCCATCAACTTCCTTCGCATAATGCAAAAGATCTGTAAGAACAAAGCTCATCGAAACCTACTTCTTGTTCAGTACAAATCATCCAACATTCTGAAAAAGTCCTTCAAAATTCCGCAACCAGAACTTCGTCTTTATACTTTGAAATTGTTCAAGAATCAAGTTCCATACTGTGGTCGCAAGTGGAGACAGGGAAATATGAGAGTTATTACGGCGGTGTACCTACATTGTAGACCTGAATTGAGAGATGATTGGTTAGCAGGTAGTGATGTAGATGCGGAAGTTGAGGAAGCATTGCCATTGGAGCAGGCATTAAGAGCCCTGACGCATTGGTTCAATTTGAGAAGATATCCGGAAAGAATGGGTGCAGACACGAAGTTATTGCAAGAAGAACACGACTTTTTCACAAGAGAATTAGACGGGATGGAGATTGGTATGGAGGAGATGGGGTTGGGAAACGGAGAGGAGAGTATGGATGGCAGTATGTGGGGAGATGGAAGTAGCGGTTGGCAGTGAAGAGTAATTGATGGTTTATATGTATATGATGTTAAAATGAGGTATCTATATATATGCCACGGATGCAATGAATGACGAGAGTCGACTCCTCCCAGCCACTTGCTCGCATCCAATCGCATTTCAGTAAATAAATGATATCACGTTTACATAACGAAATATATGTATCCAAAACGAAACTAAACGGCTTCGCCCCTCACGTTCATCTGGAAACCGGAGGTACTATTCACAGCTATGCCCGTTCCAAATCAATCGTATAGAAAAGTTAATTGCACCCATCGTAAGTACTACTACATTCTTACATTTGTTGCATATCGGTATAATATATTAATCAAAAGAGGTTGGCAGCTTATTATTTTCATTACTTTTTCCAGTGTTTGTTTGGTCACCCGTCGTCTAATTGTCTTGCTTGCTGGGAAGACGCTTACCGCATCTTGTATATTGAGGGGGTGTATTTGATTATTTTTATATTGAAACACCCCGCTTTTTCTCCACACAGGGATTATCACGAGGTTTAGGGTTTGACAATCATGCACTGCACTCTTTCATGGGTGAGCTTGCGAGTGTGCAGGTGGGATTTTTGTGTTGCTGGTCGGTAATATATTTTTATATACATGATATTGTTTTTTATTGGGGGAGGAAAGAGGGGGTGATATATTATAAGATATTAATATATTTTACTCTGTGGTGCTATGGACTTCTTTCCGTTTTTGGGCAACTTCGATAGTGTTTGTAGTGTGACTTGTTCGATCTGGTTTCACTTGCGATTCAAGACACTGGGAGGGGAGTTACTGTTGCATATCTGTAATATATTCTCTTACAGTATACTATGGAGTTGTTTCCTGTCTAGAACAGGTTTCTTGGTCTAGTTTGACCAGAGACGGAACAGAGAGTTTTGTTGCATATCGAAGTTTATTTTCCGGACTGGTAAGATATATCATTGGACGTGGAGATACTTGAATTTTGACATCAGGTGGGTTTGTTGCACGTCTGTAATATATATTGCTGACTAGGTGTTATAGAGATGATCCCTCTTCTGTTCATGGGTGCTGATCGGCGGTTTTGTGTGTCTCAGAATAGGATGGGGATTGAGACAGCAAGAAAGCCATTTGTTGCGTGTCATGTAGATTCTCCGATGTTGTCAGGTCTTTTACTGAACCCGACACTGAGATGATGGGAGTTTTGTTGCATGTCTGTAATATAAAGTTATGTGCTAGCAGATCAAACGAAAACTTCCAGCGTGTTGTTGCATATCAGCAATATGTATTTCACACCAGAGCTAATTCATTTCCAGTAAGATCTTCCATCTGTTGTTCTGTTGCATGTCGAACAATTTTCTCCGATAGAAGGGGACCAATTGCTGGCCCTGGTGCTTTTTATATGAAGCTTTGTTGCTCATCTGTAATATATTATGATTTCAAGATGTCTCATACTTCATGCTAGAATGAATGATTCACGTCAAGGTCAAAACTCTTATTGCATGCCGCAATATATCTTAAGTAGAACCATATGCAGCTTCCACTTATTGCACATATTTTTTTACTCTTCGATAAACGAATCATACTTAGCAATGATCATAACCTCGGGAGTAAAACAAGATGTGCAACAAAAGGTACTACTGGCCACGACATCATGGCATCAAATCAGATCTTGACCACGACTAGCGATTTAAAATGTTGATTTACAAGGCAAATATCCTGTTGCATATCGAAATTGATTCTCCGAAGTTTGGCAGAAGGGCTAGTTGACATAACTTTTTCAAATACGCGTGTACCTTAGCAGGATGAAAGGTTTTTCATATCGATATTCACTCTCCGTCACTTATTCTCATCGTTCGAGATGGCAATGTAGCGCAACGAAGAGTGTTTATTTAACTTTGACAGAAGGAGTATAGCAGTGCTCAATGAACTCGGGAGACTAATCCAAGACAGACACATTTCACACACAGTTTGAATAGATCCACAAACCTATTGGACTTGTGGATCTGATATCCATCCTTCAAGACCTTATGTTCAGCTTATTTATTCCAGCAAAAGATCAGACGTTCGAGTTTTTTGTTGCATATCTGTTAAACTCTCCGAAGACTGTTGAGACTCGAGATGCGGGACGACTTATCCACTTTGCCATTCGGATGAAACTATACTTTACCATGCCATGACGTAACGAGATTTTCCAACCCAAACTATAACATGCTTTGGTTTTGTTGCACGTCTTGAATTAAAACGAAACGAAGAGTGTGGAACTCCTGAACGCTTGTGTTTTCTCAACGAAGAAGAAGCGCACTTCATGATCCATCATGATCAGGCCCACTCATTGTACCACCAGTTCATGAAATGAGACGGTTGGGATATGTGAGTCCGAACTTCGAGACCTCAGACCACTAATAGGCAGGGTACTTCATCCCAAGATCCTCTTGTTGCATATCTAATTCTCCGTGTCCAGTATTAACACAGACGGCAGTCCATCCTGGTGATCCAGGGTTTGGGAACTTGCGAGCGCTTTGTTTCGTCTCGCTTTTTTATACTTGATAAGTTATTGATGACATTCCAGGCACGGATATACTGTCATGTGCGTAATCATGCTAATGCAAAGCGGACACCTGTGAACTTCGAGTACCCGTGATTCGGCGCTGCCGTGTGTTAGGTCGATGTCAAAGCCCACGGGCCACTCCGATACTCGACTACGTCCATCCCTTCTTTGGGAACAGGCTGTTAATATCATATTAAGGCTGTTCCCTTTGAAATATCACTGTTCTTTCAAAGTCGGCAACTAGTCATTGAAACTTAGCCGATACTGTTACCATATTCAGTTAGCTCATGGCCATGTTTTCTAATCCGAAAAGCGAAGGATCTCGGAGGTCGCTCCAGATCGTCACCTTATGACAACACGTCTAACCGTTTTAGTTTCATCCACAACTTCATGTTTAAGGTGCTTTAGCCGTCGTTTCACATCAACCCTCAGTGAGTCTAAAAGTCAAAAGTAGTTCATCACAAGTTGAAACTTGACGACGAAAGGTAACGTTCATGCGTTTGCATGGTCTGTGTAATGTTCTAGACCAAGACCCCTGGCGATCCATATTTTATATGACGATCCGGGACAGGCCAACCTAAGTTGAGCAAACATCAATATAAACAAAACGGCGTGGGGGGAACACTTTACAAAGGTTTGAGGTAAAGATTTTCATGATAATTAATTTGTGCGTTGGACTGAGAGATTACTCTTCCTTTCTATTCATTCAAAATAACCCATTTTTTGTATCGAGAACAGATCTTCAAAAGAAATTATCGCGGTCAGACGTGATTTGCGGATCAGAGACTGGGCTAGCAGTAGCATCAAAGGTTGGTCCGTGATCATCCAAGATCTGGTCTGCATAGAAGAGCTACCCAGTGTGCAGTAGATTTAAATAGAACATATCGCATGTCATGGAAGTAGCCAGGAAGATGATGGTACTCGAGTATATCCTCAAGCTCTGGTGGAGCTTGGAATAAAGATGGCTGGTTTTGTTAATATGTTTGACGACTTCGAGCTCCACAATTTCATTTCAGCGGTTTCTTCGGTCAATACCTAATATTAGGCAGAATGTATTTTGCTTCCATGGTTGAGATGAACCGTCTTCCCGAAAGTATGATGTAAATGATGTTGCAATATAGTACGGAGTAACTTTCTGAAAGGAACATTGTCCTCGTGAATTTGATATGTAATATGTGGTTTCATCTAGATTGGCTCAGCCCCAATGTCTAGATACACGTTAAGGTTATCTTCAATCGACGAGGATTGAATCTCTCCAAATAGAACAAGTTCTAGCTTTTCCATACACCCACACGGTTCTTATAGATGATCACTCTCAGTTGATGTTGTTTAGACATTTTCAAGACTGGTCCGAAACTCGATGGAGATATCAAGGCCTGTCGCGGTCTCTTTTCTGCTCTAGACTTGCTATTCCTTCAAAAGACAAGAGTCCAGATAAGAATAACCACAAGAACAATATCGTAAATTGACTTGGAAGATATGATATTGAGTGTATTCGGATGGTCAGTTACAAAGAGATGTAGAGAAAAAACTTCAGAGGTGTGATATTCTTTCAATGTTGGTATGATTCTAGTAAGTTTGGAACACAAGGGGCGAGAGGGGTGAGCCTGATCATGTGACAGGGTTAAAAATGATAACCTCACACCTCAATTATCGCTAGAAGCGTTCGAATTGATTGGATTTTCTGATTCAATGTCATTCTTTCTAAACAAATTGTTGTCCTATTCCATCTATATTCGACTTTCAATTTGTCTTGGAATATAACCAAAATACAACGCCGTCACCGAGAGCGGTAATAAGAATCTGGCAAAATCTCTTGTCTAGCTCTGCAACCTTATCTGGCTTGTTTCGTCACCAATTCTCCGCAGTTCTACTCAAACTTGAGAGTCGACTCCAATTGCATGAAGAGCCTGATCTACACCTATATCCTCGGGCTTGAGCGACACAGCACGAGCTAATTTTTCTACCAGAGCTGCTACGACCACAGCTGTCTAAAACTTCACTGATTTCAACTAGCAGAATAGCTCTGCAGCGCTGATATTTTTGCCTTACCGCCACCATGTGACATGTCCCGTATATGATCAAGAAAGAAAACAATGACTGTCGCATGGATTGAACAGGCTCAAGAGATCGATCAACTTATCGGCAGGTACCGAGATACCGACCTTAGCCTGATAGTCAATAGCGAGTGGGATTGCGAGGTCGAGTTCAGAACCGCACAAGCTTCTTTGAAGGGCACAAAATTATGGGGTTTAACAACAGCGTATTCAATACTTCCGGTATACCTTTCAATAAAATCTGGTGAAAACTTGCAAAGGAGATCCCCAAATCTTTCGGGTTGGGATTGAGGGCCGACTTTGGTCAAGATATCTGTGGATTCGAATGCAAAATTAGTTTCTTCTTCTTGCTCCGAACATATCACGGGAGTTTGGGGCCTAAGCTTCTGATATGATTTCAACGCGGAGAGACTTAGGGGCTCTGAATAGATGCTGTCTAGCTTCTAGTGGAGATATTTTGGTTTTCCGCTGAGTGTTATGTTCGATTTTAGAAATTCCTGGAGCAAGGCCTCTTTGCAAACTCGTGGGAGAGTAAATGGTGAGAGTTTTGAGCTGCTTTTGATAGTCTAGGTATGCTAGAAAACATGGATCTTTTCTTTCCGAGGTGGAAAAACAATTGACATGTTGAATAAGCTTCGTCTGTGGGGGTGCTACTAAGAAAAGTTTTGCGTGAGACTCACAAGATAACGGCCAGTTCTAATTGCCATGGCATTCAAATTGCCATCGTGATGCAGTGCTCGCATGAAGCGTCATATCAAGCGCCGATGTGAAACTCAGAAAAATCCCAAAACCTTCTCAATAACAGATAATTAACAATCTATCAAGTCTGAATCCTTCTGGTGAAAGATGACAGCCAAATTTTTGTATTCAGCTCATGAAATTTGTAATTTTGTATCAGCAATTTGGTTTAGGTCGTCTGAGCTACAAGTGACGATCCAGAAGAGTCAATTTTTTGCCTCCTTTTGTCACAGTTGGACACAATGGAAGTAGAGTGTTCAACGAAAGTGAAAAATAGTCTCTATATGACGTCACATAAAATCAGCCGTCAACTTTAGGTCGTTACATTTTGACCGCTGCCTATCTCATGGTCAACCATGACGAGAACACTTTCACGCTTTGGCAAGCAAATCCATCGACGGCCGCAGATATTGTTCCTACAGTATCCAAAGATACGGCTCAAAGCTGTGCCAATGTAACTTCAAACGGCACGGTGGTAGTTAACGGAACCCTCACAACAGAGCCTGGAGCAAGCGACACAACCGGATCTAGCCATTCAGCAACGGATGCTAAGTCCGAAGAACAGACCAGTCTTTCTCACGGTGCGCTTGCGGGTATAGCTGTCGGTATTATCGCAGTCGTGGTTATTCTCGCCGGGGTTGCTTGGTATATGCTCCGAAAGAAGAAGCTTAAGCAAGAACCGAGACCTACTGAAGTCATATACAAACAACCTCCTGCATTTGTGCCGGATAGCACATTTGCAGGATTTCATGAGGTTCATGGAACTCAGTCTAAATACGAAATGGACGCTAGCAGAAGGACTTACGAATACGGGCACAGGGATGAACCTGTACAAGAATTGCCATAATCATAGAGGATTGAACCGACGTCCTTACTCATACGAACTGAACATTATAATAATTTCATGTAATTACCTTAAATTATAATACCATATTTTTCCAAGACACCAAAGGACTTGCAAATTCATTGATGTAAGTCATGATAGATAGATGTGTGTGTTAAGATCACGTGGATATCCCTCCAAGCTTCGGGGCCGTTCTGGATTCCCTGACGAAGTTAGACCTATCTCGAAAGCTTTCAACTTTTTAACCAAAATGATGTTAAATCTGCATTCAGAGATCTTCAAACTACACTACGTTGAAAAAAAAAGAGGTTAGACAGATCGCAATAATCATGTGACCTTTACACAACGTGCGGAATATATGGAAGGGTCGGAAGACTCACTCGACAACCAACATCAACGTATCGGGCCAATAAATCATGGCCTTTGAAAATCTATGAACAACCTTCTGGGTATAAAGGTCCAATTTTCTCTCCTTTAAAATGACAAATACAATACCCAATCATATCTCCGCCATAATGCCATCGATAATGAGACACTAAGCTATTCCACGAGTGTACTTAAAGTTACAGACCAGTCGTGGTCATGTTTCACTAATTTGTGGTAGTTGTTCCCTAGAAAAGTGTAGAGGTAGGTATATATCCCATCAAGGACGATGTTGAGGGGGGGGGGATTGCCGACCAACAATCGTAAATGGGTTTAGGACGAGTAGTTCAAGAACGGTGAACCTGCGGTACTTTTGAGGGTTAGAAATAAGTACGACTTACAGTGCCAACGGCAATATGGTTATGATACCCGATACTACCTTTCTTCGAAAGCAAAAATTTCCTAGTAAAAGCAAGTCATCCTTCCATATTCAACGAGCTTAGCTGCTGGTATGGACAGATTCCACACCTCAAAAACCAGTGTTTAGGCGATCGTTTGTTGGAAACCATGTATTGACAAACTGTGATCGGAGCATTATGATAGTGAGCGGTCTACCAGATTCTATATTTTCGTTAAAGAGCTGTATGCTGGCTTTGTGCAAAGATCCACGAGTAGCTGTATTCGGTATCTAGTTGAAATCTAGTGTCAATCTATTTGAAAATACTTGGTAATGGAAAACTTGATGAACGCAATGCCGATACGTTGAACTTTGAGCATCGTGAGCTAGATGTACAGAAGAGGAAATTGCAAATGCATTCGCCAGTTGAGAGTAGTAGGTGAAGCGGTTTCATGTTTTCCCGTTATCTTCATGACGCCATGTATACCATTCTGTAGTGTTCTCAAGCTATGGTGATCTGCTACGAGATAAGTACGAGCTGAGTTCTAACTCCGATTCAATTCGGTCATGATGGCATGGCTATGCATCGATCATACATTGAATGTGGCTAACCTGGATTTAAATCACGCAAAAAAAACACGTTCACTATTTAATCAGGACATCAGTTCAATGATCTCAAGCTTCTATTAAAATTCTAACTTCGGAGATCCTGTTGGATAAAGGTGCCTCGCTTGCGCGAGAAATTGCCTTCCCTCCAAGGGGAGGACTCTATAACCCCTTCCTCTACAGTCTCACTACTGCCACGGATACTCAAGTTAAGGTTGAATATGTTCAATCTGTGTTTGTTAGGTCACTGAACTTATTTTATGAGATCATGTTCCGTCATTCCATTGTAGTACAAGATTGAGAATCCGAGAAGTCAATGATTTAAGTCGAGAAATTCAGTTGTTGGACAAATACTTAGCGTGATGAACCGATTATGAGCAGCCAATGCTAGAGAATGGAAGACAAAGTAACTCTGTCGTCCTTGAATATGATTTGTATGGCGGGGGATTACAACCAACCCCTTCTTTCTCTTGTCTAAAAACCTTATTGTTTGTGACGATAACTTTCCAATAGTACCTACTTCAATACATTGCTAGATAGTCAGCGTGAAGTTTTTGGCAACGATTAAAATATGCCATGAAAATCGTGATCAATTTCGAGACATGTCAAAATTACAGCGATCTATGACTGCGATGAATTCAGTTTCAGAGTTTTTAAATTGGTAATTACCTTTGACTACTTGGACCACTAAATCACACGTAGTCTAGGTTATCGATATCGAAAATAGAATGCGTCGCCGATATTTCAAGGCAGTTTGAAGTGTCAAAAAAATTCTGTCGGCTTGATTGAAAGGGTAAGGCTGGTCAAAATTAATCTTTTACTCAAACAGGCATCTTCTAGTCCGCGCTAATTTATAGTCGACCGTGGAGTGCGAGCTAGTCACCGAATACCAATGGCCAAGTATTTTCTAATACTTGGCTGATGGAAGTATAAAAGACATACTTTCATATTACGGAAACCGCAATGATTCTAGTCTCATGCCACCTAGATTCTAGAATATTATGGTAAGAGTCTATGAATAGCATCTATCTCAGATTCATAGATTGTTAACATCCAATCGTAGGTCCTAGTCTTCCATCATGGATTCTAGCCACCGTAGAATACAAGTGACATGAGAGTGAGCAAACATTATACATTTAGTAGCACGAGAGTAAATCATCCAAAATTAAATGTCAAAACGTAATCCAACACCGGAAGAAGAAAGTCTCTTTTCCCCCGGAAAGTAGATTCGGGAAACGAGGAAAGAAGTAAGATGAAGGAGAAAAGTGGAAGAGAAAGAGAAAGAGCAATTTAGGTGACAAATAATACGGTTCTCCAAATAATTTCCATATTAGTGTACGTCTGAACAAAAGAATCATTCTTTTCCTCCACAACATCTTTCATTTCAGATCGACCGGGCAATTGGCACTATTGGCCAAACCGTGGCTATGTAAGATCTGCAATGGAGATTTGAGGCTAAGGGCTATGAATTTTCTATTACTTCGGGGAAAAATTACCTTAAATTCAAAATTAGCTACTTTGAAAGCTTCAAAGCAATAACGTCAAAGTCTAGATGAGATGATGAGATAGCGAACATGAGTTAGAAATCGCCATGACGATGATGTTGCACATATGGTGAGTCATTTAGGTAAAGACTAAAGGCTTTAGCCTTGAAAACCTCGATGCTCTTGAGTATATCGTTGTTGAAAATAAGTCATCTAACAAATGTAAGATGACGTTTGTATTAGCGCGTTAAATGACTTTTGGGTATAAAAGTAACATCTCCCCTCAAGGAAGGAGACCTCACTTGAAACCGTTAAGTTTGAATCCGAAAGCACAGATTACTACAATCTTCTCAAAGATTCATATACCAACAGAGTTCTGGTTAGTATCCCCAAATCTTTCACTTATAGTTACATCGAAGTAGTTGAACCCTTAGAGATCTTAACGAACGATTAAGATCCATGTGGCCATCTACAATATCATCATACTTGACTGACAGATCATAGGATTCGAATCATTCAAGATGGCGAAATATTTGAAAATTGTCAACGCATTTATCATCGTGCTTACGATCCTCGCCGGAAGCATCAAGGCTCAAGATCCGCCAAAGCTTCCCACCAACTTTCCGCTCTTCACAGACGGAATATCTTCCGCGCCATACCTTGTCACCTTCCCAAATATACATGAATTCTACAAGGTCAAGGGTAGCATTACAAGCAACTCTCAAGGTACAGTTCATGTGTACGTAAATTCTGGCGCGACGGAGCAGTCAGTTTTTTTGGAAGGCGTAGTCTACAATAACAACTACGTCCATGTACCATTGAGAACCCCTGGAAACCAGCAACGTCCACAGATAAAGCCGGGCGAGGTCTTAGTTGAAGCAAATACTGAAAAGTTCTGGCCTCAGGGCACTGCTTACACTAGACGGGAAATTGTTCAATTCGGCTGCAATGATGACGGTACCAGATGTACCACCGAAGGCTTTCGCTATAGAGAGAATGGTGACATTTACAACGTCAACGAAGGGACATTTAACCCAAAGGGCAACGGCCATGTACACGCTGGTGGAGCTCACCTGGACCACAGTCTTGTAGATGGCTACACAACCAAAATGCTCGTAGCTCCTGACAGCGAGAAGTGTCTTCCGTACGGCTGCACCGAAGACCCGACCGGTGGTTGGTGTCCAAATACCCACAAGGTTGTTCTTAGTGACGAGCCAAATCATGCGGGTTGTGCCTCCGATTGCAAGATTTCCAATACTGATGCGGCATGCTGCCGAGGGATCCATGATCACAACCAGTGCCGAGCATCTAGCCAGCACTTCTCTAACCGATGCAAGAATTCATATGCCTATGCATATGACGACAGAGCCGGTCTGAGATTTTGCAAAGAAGTTCCAGACGTGATCTATCACTTCTTCAACATGGACTTGGATTGTGCTTGGGCAGTTATCGACCCCGATACAAAGGAGCTATCTGCCGATTCGAGAAAATGTTTGAATAGATTGATTCAAGCTCCGGCTTAACAAGATGATGTTTGTACTTTCCATTTGTTTTCACTCTACTCTAGCTGAACTGAAGCTAACATTTTACTTCTCAGTTCTTCTACGAAGGATCTCCAACCTAATTTCCTACGAATGGAATATTATGGCGGCGAAGGGGAGTTTGGTTGTTGGTTTTTTGATAATCTGATTTCAAATTTCTTTTGTGTGTGTTTGGCACACCATTGAAGTTTGAAGATTGGACAAGTCTTATGAATCTTCGTAGTGATCCGAAACTTCAGCTTGTTTTCAGAATGTCCTGGAAAATATCTACAGGGAGTTTCTTTATCGTCTCGCAATACAATTGATGTTTTGGAAAAGATCGAGGTGATTATTTGGAGTTAAATGTATTCTTAGGTGCAATTAATGGAATCGTTAATCTCAAGTATTCGAGTTTTCGCGTGAATTTCCGGAGTACGATCAACGATATACAGGACTGCCCCACCCTAGCCTCCCGTGAAGAAAAATGAAATATAAGACCATGGAAACTCATAAGAGGCTGCCCTGATACTGACAACGCCGATGATAATCCCGAAAGTAGTTCACGTCGAACACTTAGAGAAATCACCTTGAAGCACCTGAATAGTCGAGGTCTTTCATCTTGGTATAATCTTGGCAATAACTTATCGTCTCTCTTTTCGGGCTTTGTCTGAATCCAAAATTTACAGTCGATGGTATGCACGCTCCTATGCAGTTCACTTTCTTGGAAAACAAACCCAAGTACCTGTCTATCAAATGGACAAATAATAGTTTAACGACGGACGTACTGCCTAGCAGTCTATACTTGTGAACTCTGAATTGACAGCACTACTCGGAATAGCTACACTTCCGATTGCGAATTTATGGAATCGACGAGACATGCTGTACCGGAAATTAAAACGATCATCTAAACGCGTAGGGAAGGCTTTGCCCACCATTAAGCACGTTATACTAGGATTGTTGCCCAGAGCTGTACTTATACGCATACGATGGTAAGCTTGCCACTCCAGTATGCTACGCAGAGGATGTGGTCGTTTTAAACGATCACGAACCAACTCTGAGTTACTGAAGGATCAAGGAATTGATCTATCAATTAAATGCTTATAATGAAGGTGCGGTTTTGTGGAAAGATAGAAGCAGGCCCATGTGGCGATGTGGAAATAACTTAATACTACTTGCGTTTTTTGTTGTGCGATGAAAAAGATTGTAATCCTGATATATTGAATTCGAATCAAGCCGACGTATACTGACGTTGAAACCTTGATTCCATACTAGCGATTGCCCGTACATGGTTGAGAATGAAGTTATGCTGTCCCTGACTTGGGGGTTTTTAACGCGACGTTTATTTGCGGAAACGAATTGATGAACGAAATATTTCAGATTCCAAAAAAAAATTATGAATGTGTCGGAAAATTTGAAGGGCAGGACTTATGTGTGTGATCTTATGTGATTGGGACTCTTGATCAGTCTCCACAGCACTCCAAGTTCAAAAACTGCATTCCGTCGTCTGAATGAATGTCAGATAAAATGATCGGGCGAAGACCGAAAAACGGAATGTTGGTATCTGGATTGCCCATGTCGCTAATTTGATCCCAGGGACTATCCAGATCGAACACCAGTTCAGGGTCCGTGGATATACTCCAGCTGTCCGTCATCTCATTGCTCTGGGTCATTTCCACCGACTGCTGCGCGATGACTTTCATCCTGTACTCTCCCAAAGTTCCACCTGTCTCTCTCTTGAATACCCTACAAAAGTGACTTTCGGTCAATCCTACTTCCTTTGCCATTTTCTTAATCGTCCATTTCTGGCCACCATCGGCCAGCTCGCTCTCGATCAATTTTATTGCTTGGTCAACCATCCTTCTCCCTCTTCCCATTTCACCCAAGTCGTCAGCCTTGGATCCAATTTTGACGTTTATAGAAGCGGTATTCTTTGGCTCCAGATCACCATCTACTCCGTTCTTGATCCTCGTCTCATCAATATCAGGCCGACATCTCTTGCAAGCTCGAAAGCCATCTTTCTCTGCTTCTTCCGCAGTCTCGTGGAAAATGATATTCGCACGACGTGCGAGACGCGAGGGACAAGTGGGACGACAATATATCTTGGTCGTGATCACGCTATAGATGAATGAAGAATGCGCCAGAGGATCGCGAGATAATAGTGCTTGGTAGCGTCCAGTTGAAGTAGGGACGAGATGTTTGTTTGACATCTGAACTAGCCTATCACCCGTGGTGATATTTTTCGACTAAATACACTGCTCTCATTTGGACTGATTAGAATCGGATACGTAGTAATATATCCTCGGAATGAGGTGTCGTTGATCGGAATTATGACTCAGCAAGCATTGTGATAGAAGTGACCAATGAGAGCCTTCCATAGACCTCCACTCGTTGCCAAGACCATCCAGATATATCTGCCTATTTTTCTTTCTTGCTAGAATTGAATGTTGTCTTCGAGAAATCTTCATTACCCAGAGACATTATAGCAAATAAGTCTGGTTCATCGCAAAAGCATAAGGGAACAGAATAAGCCTTTGGATGGATCTAAGCTATTAAGAAAGTCTTGATTCACATTCTCACAAGCTACAATCGATGCATAGAGATCAAGACTAATTCCTGAAAACCACAAGGTGAATTAAGAAGTCAAAAATTTGTCAACCTGAAGTCCGGACTTCCTAAATTCGTCTGTGTGGCAATGTCGCAAACAAGCTCTCTATCTGATTCAAGTAATCTCACCATGACAGGTATCACAGATTTCCAAAGGGTATGTTTCTGCTAATCTTATTCAGCATCTTTCTAACGCTACCTCCACAGAAAGTCTACACTCTTCTCCTCCAGATTCCTGCAGGAAAAGTCTCCTCTTACGCCTCTCTTGCCAAAGCTCTCTCAACTGCACCTCGAGCAGTTGGAGGGGCTTTGAGACGAAATCCTTATGCTCCGCAGGTTCCATGTCATCGAATTATCTGTGCTGATGGGGTAAGGAAATTTGATCAGTCCATTAACCTTGTGACCATACATTCTTCTTGGTGCTAATGAATTGGTCAACAATAGGCAATCGGGGGGTTCAAGGGCGAAGCGCAGAATGCCCCGTCAGGCGTTAATCAAAATGAAAAGTTGGGATTGTTGAAGAGTGAGGGAGTTGAGTTTGATGAGAATGGTCAATTAAAGGATGAAGACAGGTGGTGGGACGATTTCCGTGTTTGAGCGTCACCATAGTATGCGTACAATAATCTTCAAAACAAGCAAAGGGAACGAAGAAGTACTTGAGAGCTAAATGCCATAGTTATCATAATTCGAAGTTTTTGACTCATTCTTTTTTGAAAACTCAATCTTAACTTCCACGTCTCTCTTGTCATCTCGGTAAGGACGATACAGGGAGCATCTCACGGACACGAGAGCAAGGTGGACTCATGAGCATCTAGGAAATCTGTTATTTGGGGACGACCCATCCAAAGTGACATATATGACGACAACATTTGTTCTGATGGTAGAAAACATTTGCCTCTGAACGAGAACGATCGTATCGCATGAGAGATATGCCCCACCCACGTAACTTTCAGCGCGGATAACATCGCAAAATGACACACGTACTGAGGCGGAACATTGATTGTTCATTCAAAGCTCATCTGCCACCCCGGAAAGAATTTGCTCAAAGATACCTACTCCCGCTCTTCCTAATGCAGTCCCCACCCCCACTATCGACGCACCGACTTGACGCATCCTGCTAAACCCCGCGCTATCTTTTACACCTCCAACACCAATTATCTCTATACTCTTCATGTGCTCTAAGGGTGATGCATCTAGCATTCTTCGGATTGTTTTGACATTTCCTAATGCAATGGGATGTAATGCATCACCAGCCATTCCACCAATACCTTCGCCATTTGAAGAACCCAGTGCAGGGTTGCCCAGGTCATCCATTATCAAGCACGACCCGAGAGTGTTCGTTGTGGTAATAAATGTTATGGCATTGTCTGCAGAGGGTAAGGCTCCTGATTCTAGCGCTGAAACCAAGTTCTTAAATTGCTCAGAATACGTGTACGGCGGAGTTTTGATGCCTACATGAATTCTGTCGACTGTTCCCGTTTTCAAACTTTTTATGACTTTAATGTACGAGGCCATTGCTTCCCCATCATATGCAGGGGGTGGTTTTCCTACAATATTAGGGCACGAAAGATTGATTTCCATCATAAGATTCAAATTGGCTTTCCCATGTTGTCGCAAAATATGCTCATAGCATTCACCAACCTCTTCAGCTGAGCCAGTTACGGAAATGATCCATGGTTTTGAAGTAAGCTGTTGAAGGCTTTTATCTTGCGCAAGCTCGAGAAGAATTTCCAGGTATGAGTCTAAAGATATAGGAGAATAACCGAGTGTGTTTAGACTATTCGTTTCACCTGGAATGACATTACTTCGGCCCTCGGAAATTGAGGCGCTAGTAGAATTGGATTTTGGATCAAAGAAAGTATATTGGTGTAGTTGTGAGTTGTGTGGAAAAGGATTTAAAAGCGAAGTTCTGACCGTAACCGCACCGGTGTAAGGGCAGCTGTAAAGGGCGAGGAGGTCGGATTTACTTGTTGCCCACTAGCGATGACAATGAGTTCCTAACATTCCATAGTACTTTTATGAGATTGGCACTTCCACTTGCAAAGTACATCCAACTTATATCTTCTTAGGAAGAGGCACAAAAGCGTTATCAGTAGCACCGTTGGCGTAGTGCAATTCAAGACAGAACGGAAGTCTTCCAACTTTCTTTTACAGAAATGGAACGCAGTGGTAAGGAGGTAGACTTACGGGATTGGCTGAGTTTATCAGAGGAGGCGAGATTCTCAAGGCAGTTGTAGTTTGTTTGCTGGCCATGATTATCTTGATGACTTTTTGGCTGTGATGATAGCATCGTTGGAGTTTAATTTACATATCGCTTAGTAATCAATGTCGGTGCAAGTAATTTCTAACTCCGGCTGAAATAGCTTCACAGATTGAACCCCATGTTTCGAAATGATCTCTCATCTATTTCAATGATGTTTGATGATGCGCATTTGTCTTTTCTTCGAGTCCCTCTGAAATTCAAGTTTCACTTGATAGGCCCTTCTTCAGTTGCTCCCCTTCTTCTTTTAGAAAAGTTGATCCCTCTCATTGTGTTTCCCTTTCATCCCTACTCTAGCTCAGAAGCAAGACGGTCACCTTACTCTCTGCGAACCCTGATCAATTGCAGTGCGAGATACAATTTCCAAATCTTGTCTTCAGAAGCAACTACATCATCACTATGCTGAGTTGTATACAACCACATCCACTTCCTAGCTCGAAGGAACCCATCTCAAATTTGTCGATCTCGATTTGACTGGCTGTAATATTTTATCCGCGAAGGCTGTGAGCGTTATGGCTGATGCAACAAGACCCCTCATTGATATTCGTTGAAAAGAATGCCATAGCCTGCGCCAAAACGCTTCGCTATGCTATGTTTGGTAATGCGAATGCCTTCGTGCGAAGTTCCAGAGCACATACAGGCACGGCGCGGGCAACTCAACTTCTCGAAGCGCGCTCAATCCTCTACGATCTCGAGCCCACATGTAATTCCAACCCGAATATATGGTGGATATTGAATACTGGTGTTGGAACTATTGACGTCTTTCAATGGAGATAATAATTGAATCGACACTTGGCTAAGAATAGGTCGTCGCTCGGAGACCCTAATAGTCCACCGCAAAATGGTTGCAGATCCAGTGCGAATTACAAACTGCGCACTGAGCCAATATTTAGGAGCTCATCCAAAGAAAAGCCACAAAGAGATTGCAAGCGGACGCAAAGCACCCAACTCAGCTGTCGCATTCTCACGATTAGTCGCCCAAAGTGCTGAGAGTCGACAGAGAGAGAACGGGAACAAGTCAGGATGTACAGCAGAAGCTACAAACCTAGAAAATGGCTCCCATCTCACGGTACTAGGCATGAACAATATATGTTATTATGATTCGCAAGAACCCCTACCGCCTAGGGAGATAGAAGCAAAATTTACTCAAAACATTCACATTGATGCCTCTAGGAAGTTTTGCAATTTTGGAAGAACAAAGTGGTTAAGGTGACATCATAAATAATCAAAGGCACGAGAAGCGTGTGCGTCTTCCCATTCAAAAGTAATGGGGATGGGTCCTGGGGCTATGGTAGGCGTATGAAAATCCTCCTAATCTTGAGAGCATTCAGTCATTTCATGTACGACGCATCCTGATCATATGCCGTTTATCAAGCGATAGTACTGCGTCTTATACCCTAAATGTAATTCAGTCATGAATTGACACATTTCCCCTGCATTTTGAGTTGACTGCCTTCTCAGGAAGTTTGCACATTAACATGTGGAAATGCTATCAAATCGCCCTGATTATGCTTGCTAACTTACTGAACTCTTTCCCACTGCAATGAAGCATTGACACGTACCATTCTGTCAAAACCTTATGCAGCATTGCGGGTCATGACAAGCATTCTAAAGTGCAGACAAGAGTGGGCCATGCCCACAATGGGAGTATGAATACCCCAAAGCGATCCTTTCCCCAGACTTGAATTATGGATCAATTAATACCAGACCACTACGCAACTCTTGGAATTTCACACAATGCTGTTGCGCAAGATATAAAGAATGCTTTCTTTGCTTTGGCTAAAACCTACCACCCCGATAAAAATAATGGTGGGCCAACGAAGGAGTTTATAAAGGTTGACTATTTTTCGTCTAACAATAGGGGAACCAAAAAGAGATCTTAGTGCTGATTTATTGAAAGGTCAGAACTGCGTATGAAGTGTTATCTGATAAAGATCAGCGAAGTATCTACGATCGTCAGTATGAGAAAGTTATAAGTGACGCGGGATCTCAAACATCGAAGGCATCGGGTAACTATACTTACGAGGGAAAGCGAGAAAGACGCTATTCCTATAGGAAGGGATCAAGCGAAAGCGTTTCCGCAAAGAATGCGGAAGCAAAAGAGGCAGAATGTAAAAGAAAGGTGGAGGAAGATAATGCCAGGAGAGCAAGCGAGTCATTGCATTCTCTCATGAAAGAGTTGGAGCGAATTTCTGGGCGTTTCGAAAGAAAGGAATATTGATTCGGAAGTCTACGTTAAGACGGCTACTGGACGTACTGGACAAAATGATGGAGGGTAGAAGATCTGGAAAAGGTCATGACAACAAGAGAGCCGTACAATCTTCGAGGTCACTGGATGGAATAGGTCGGCTGCGGATGAAATACGACAAATTGTCAGAAAATCAATTTTCGAGACGCAAAAGATCTCTGAAAGCATAGTCTTTTTGTTTCCTTAGGAGAAAGCCCATTAAATATTCGAACCTCTCATTTAACTTGGGTTCAATGACTTGCACTTCGCGTCGCTCAGAACGCGGCATTGAATCTTTCGCGTTACAAGAGAGCCTTGACGAACTTAGTGGAGCCACGGGAAACAGAATGCTTAAATTCTAATGGATAGCTATAGCCCAATAGCGGATAGGGAAGTTATAATATGATATTGGAAAAGGGAACTCGGGTTGCGTTCAAGACATTGGGCGTGAAATTTTGTGAAAGCAGCCGTGTTTGGGATCTCCAGTGAGATACGTCATTGAAGGGTATATTCTTTTTGCTTTTTCGGTGTATGCATCCATAGTTATGTTCTATTATTCTTGCTCTGCGTTGGCGCACAATCTCGAAGCACCATATTGGCCATGTTTTTCATCGATGTATTCCCATTTCCCACTCAACCAATTTTCTCTATACTTCTGAATCTCGATACTTCGGGTTTTTTTGTAGCTATTGATTTCTATTCCATAAAAAACTTCGCCCCGCTGAAAACTTAAGTCTATTTGTCCGGACACTGGGCTCAAAATCCGTACACAAGGGTGTTATTAGAATCGGACTTCCCCATCACAAAGCTCCGACATATCAGCCCCATTTACAAAGTACAGTCTTCTGTACTGAATTTCACACTGATACTCAGTATCACGTCCCAGCCTTACCGTATATCTCACAATTACTTGGCACACACATGGACGCGCAATCAGTATTTTCTTATCCATCCATATCGTTGCGATTGTTCACACAAAACACCACATGAGCCTGATAAATGCCAAATTCACTTGGCTGAATCGACTGACTATGCAACTCAAACTTCCATCAAACTTCTGACAAGAGCATTGACCGTCCGGGATCTCTATGAAAAGAATGGATTGGGAATCTGGCATGCTAAAAATCACGCACGTCCTGTAGATCTATCGGTTTATCAGAGGATGTCTGAGATTACCGCTTTTTATGAACACATCAAAGTTTTGATTGCACGTCTATGATAACGTAATTTATCAGCATGTGGGCCATATCATCATATGGGCCACCCCTTTTTGCATACAAAATTCGTCTGTGCGTAACCGTGCACTTTCTTTATTTAACAATATAATTTTATAAAGTTTGAAAATTTGAAAATTTAAT
>PQXJ01000194.1:0-65607 GCA_004786225.1 Botryotinia narcissicola | reverse complement strand
CCATTAGGCCACAACCCCAAAAGGGACAATTTAAGAGTGAAAGCTCTTAAAGAAGAGAGTCTATATACTAGAATAATGTGACTCGTCACAATAATATTGAATACTTTTAGTGGTATTGAATTCTGTATCACATATGTATGTATTTCGAAAAAAAATCGATACGCACCACTAAACTAACCCGTATACGAAATACGGGAAATACTATTGCTTACACTGGGGGAGAAGGGGTTGGTTCCAAGCATTACTGTATTTGTTACCTTATGTCCAAGATTTAGTGGGAAGTCATTCTAGGTACCTGTCGGTGTCGTCTAAATTTGTGGACCTCTCTGTGTGTGAACAGAGCCCTCTCGACCCTCGTGATAGGGTTGCAATTCTTGTGAAGCAAGGACCTCCAGTTCCCAAATGGGACATAAGACGCCAGCCCCTGAGTTGCCACCCTGTCTATTTTAATCTATTAGAATCATACATTGTAGGAAGCTTAGCAGTATTCAGTTGATTGTCATTGTGTATCGAGTGGAGTCTTTTGGGTGGATACTCTAGCCATGCTCTATGGTACTGATGGATCCCTTGATTTCTGTTTGTTTGAACTGGGTCGGAAAAACATTATTCCGTTCCAGAAAGCTAAGGTTAATGTTTCGCCAAGAAATATACCCCGCCAACCTATATGCCCCGATTCTTTCTCTGAACCTCTCGGGTCCCAGCAAAAACGAGCGAATGGATTTACATTATTAAGAGTCTAAATCAGTACTGGTGGGTATCTTATTTTGAAGTACAAAGGCGTCTCTTTTGCTTAGCGCCAACTATGATAGCTAGCTTTCTATCATAGACAAAGCTGGAATTGAGTGAAGGAACAGTACAGTTGTTTACTGTATATATAGTGAAGCAAGCCACACACGGCTTTCAAAGAAAGTGCTCGTTGTTTCAGAGCGAGAACCAATCTACAGCCTATTGGCCACTTACCGCCCAGATTTCAATCGACACAACATCCGTTGATCCGAGACATGATCCCACGATAAAGACAACTGCCAATACCCCTTTATCATCCGCACAGCTCGGACAATGTCCGCAGATTTCTGGGCTGGTTACATTAGTGGTGCCATCAGTATTATAATCGGCAATCCTCTCGATCTTCTCAAGGTCCGCCTCCAAGCTTCAAGTTCGTCACGTGCCAATGGTCTTTCTCCGATTCTCACTCCGCTCACTTCTACTTCGCCTACTACCGCTTTCCCAACCCTGAGCTCCCTTATACATGGAACTGCCGCGCCTATTCTCTCAACCGGTGCTCTCAACGCCCTTCTTTTTGTAACCTATAACAGAACACTATCGTTCCTCCACCCTACTTACACCCCCAACAACCCGGAGTCCGTACCCCTATTCTCGACCTTTCTTGCCGGTACTATTGGTGGTCTCTGCTCCTCTATTGTTTCTACCCCAACAGAATTGATAAAGTGTCGCGCTCAGCTCTCTAGCCCTCCTGTCTCTTCCCTGGCGATAGCTCGCTCTATTGTATCTACGACCGGTATTCGAGGTCTGTATTTCGGAGGTGTAGTTACCGCGTTGAGAGATAGTATAGGTTATGGGTTTTATTTTTGGAGCTATGAACTATCTTCGCGTCTCTACTCTTCTTATGTCCTCTCGTCATCGCCAGGAATGGAGGCTGCTACTACCAGTTCTAGGGACGAAGCAATTAAGATTCTCCTCTGCGGTGGCGTAGCAGGTGTGGTTACATGGGCTAGTGTTTTCCCCCTTGACGTTGTGAAAACAAGACTACAAGCTCAAATTCTCTCTCCTACATTGGTTTCAGAAGCCACACCCCTTGTTATCGGATCCCCACCATATAAGCCCAGAGGAGCCTTAGAAATAGCAAGACTAGCATATCGCAATGAAGGCATGGGCGTGTTTTTCAGGGGATTAGGTGTATGTAGCTTGAGGGCTTTCATTGTGAATGCAGCACAGTGGGCAGCATATGAGTGGATTATGAGGGAGCTGGGGGCCAAAGGTGGGATCGATACTGGCGTCAAGGATAGAGGCAAGAGTGAGATCCTGATTTAGAAGAGGATGATTTGGCTTAAAGTTTTCTTTTAAAGATGAAACTTTTGTGGATGGTGTATACATAGAGGAAGAGGTAGGAGGTCGGACAAAGGCCATGGCAAAAAAAATAAAGATAGAATATTTGGATAGATTCTATAGATTAGGATTGAGAACTAGGTGTATAAATTAAAACCAGGCAAGGTGCTCTTAAAGGTACAACATTCAAGATTGCGGTTAGCTCAGGTATATAAAATCCAGTCGAATTTCAAACCCAGCTTGTCTGTTATTTGGTAATTACTCAACGCTAACGTTTTGGCCAACATGAATTAATATGTATTCTGGATAAAAGTTGACATTTACACGATACTAAACAATTAAGTGCTGAAACATTGACCACCGTTGGCGCTGACAACACTACCAGTCATCCATGCACTCTCTGGACTACAAACCATACCGACAACGCCAGCGATTTCTTCGACATATGCTGGACGACCACCCCATTTCTTACCAACTGCCTTGACTTCTTCGGTATCCCACTCACGTACACCTGACAATGGGATCAACGGACTCCATTGTGCTTGAGCTGCAAGCACATCGTCGCTACATTGACGGAACATATCTGTGAGTACCGAACCAGGGTTGATAGTGTTGACGGTGGCATTCTCAGCCAATTCTCTTGACCAAGTTCTTGTCATAGCCTCAAGCGCACCCTTCGTTCCATTGTAAAGCGTCAAGTATGGAGTGCCGACCTTTTGTCCGATACTGGAGACGTTCACAATTCTTCCAGATCGATCTGTTGGTAGGTATGGCTTGCATGCTCCTGTAAGCAAGATAGGAGCTAGCACGTTGGTCTCGTACGACTTGATAAAATCCGCGTGCGTAACTGATTCGAGAGGACCAATGCCAATCATAATAGCAGCACAGTTGATCAAGATATCAATTTGTAGCTTGTTGGTTTTGGCATTTGGAGGCATCTTTGAGTTACATGCCTCAATGATGGCTGCACAGCCTTCAGGTGTAGAGATGTCAGATCGACATGGCACGGCAACAACTCCATGTTTCTTAGTAAGCTCTTCTGCGAGCTCAGCAGCAGAGCTGTCAGATGCTTCGGTTAAATAGCTGATTAGGATGTTGGCACCCTTAGATGCGAGGTTTCTAGAAATACCAGCACCAATGCCTGGAAACAAGGTTAGCTAGGACACTGGTAAACGAGTCATTTACTAATCATTACTTCGTGCTGAACCTGTCACAATCGCAACCTTGCCCTCATGCACTCGACCGGTGTTGTTGGAAGCCATATTGAATATTGGATCACTAAAAAATATCTTGGGTACTCAGAATCTAGTGCGGGCAAATGGTAAAACGTCAATTTTCCAAAGCAAGTGACGGGAGGAAGGAAAGAAGAGACTATCAACCCCCCACGTTTGCATACCAATGTATAGGACCCATACTATGGGTAACATGCCCATGACACATGACGGTGGAGCAAAAGATTACTGAAGAGGCAATGAATGGCAAATTTAATCAATCCCACGCTGGATTCGTGAGATTTTGGGAATCGTCTCCGCCCGGGGAAGGAAAAGTCCAAAGCCTCCTGGGCAAAATCTCTCTTCACTGTGGGGTCATTGGTGGTGACCGTTGGGGTTTGATATTTAGGATCTTGCATTGTACAGATGGTACACCGTACAGAGCCTGTCAACCTGTCGATTAGCCGGGATTTTGACCATTACGTCCACAAACTCTATCGAAAATAAACCTTTTCATCTGGAAACTATCTAGTCGGTAAGACTTACAAAAATCCTCAAAAAAATTTAAGTTAAAATTCTGCAACGAAGCAGTTGCCAAGCCTATTAATCGAAATGAATACGTGGTCGTCATTAGCATATCAACGATTGTGCCGCGGTTCTGTCATCTAGAACCTTCATTTCATGTATAATATGAAAAATATACCTCTATTAAAGTTCGCTAGTGACAAACGGGTATTCTAAGGCTCATCTTAGAGTTTCAATACCCGGTAATATTGTAAAATCACAGGCCTAATCCATCACAATCCGTCCACTAAGATCCCTACACTAGCCCAAGTAGGAAATCCGTTGTTTTACGACGACTGCTAAAAAATGGAACGAGCCCTGTCAAATTTCTTAGAGCAGTTCTCTACAAGGCTTTTGGACATTCAGGATTGGTCAAGGTGTAGTCATTCCACTCCACCACGATCCGCTCCACCCATCTTGTAGTGGATAATGTGGGGCCAAATATGAAAGGGGCGGAAAGAGGGATCATTTAACTAAGTACTACCGACTGGAATCAAAATTTGCGTGCTATGATAGAAAACGAAAGCTCTGGAATCCCACGAAAAGGCTCGTCCTCTCGGAAGCAAGTGTACGAGTCCCAGATTCGGAATAAACGAGGAAGATTAGTGGATGGTGTGTAGAATATCTTGTTTCCGGAACCCTGGGGAAGACGTCTATGCATCGGATCCCTGTTCATAATATAGACTCCCTCAGACTATAGAGTATGAAGAAATACATCATGTCGTTGTCTCCAGATATGATGATAGAATTCTTCACAAACACACATCGCGCTGCTTTTTGAACCAGAATCAACTCGACGCGCAGATGGCTGACGTCGATGCTACAATACTTCCCCTCGAAGGTCTTCCTTTGGCAATCTTCGTAGTGTCTCTTGTCTGCCTTTGTATTTCGACGATTACTGTAGCAGTAAGGACATATGTCAGAATTAATGACAATGCATTCGGCTGGGACGATAAATTGATAGTCCTCGGACTGGTAAAGTCACTCCAGCTCTTCAATTCTCAACTTGAAACTAACTTTTGCTAGATGGTTTACATCGTCGATGTCGCTTTGGCTTGTCATGGTACTCGAGTTGGCCTTGGTTCACATAATAGCAGGCTAAATGCCTTCTTCTCAGTACAAGGCACAAAGTACCTCATGCTATGGATGATGCTATATGTTGTAGGTCTGGCAGTCATCAAAAGCTCGATTTGTGTGACTCTCTTGCGTATAGCTAGCGCGCACAAGATGTACCGTTTCTTCGTCTTGAGTTTGCTCGGCCTCACAATCGCTACATTCTTGGTGACTTTAATTGGAATTCTGCTTCTATGTAGACCTGTGTCTGCAAATTGGGATACGTCGTTGGTAACAGAAGGAAAAGGGACGTGTTCGGGCATGGGAACAATGATCGCATTGAGCTATACGTCGACAGCTTGTACCATTGTCACAGATTTGGCTTGCGCAGTATTCCCTGGTGTAATGCTGTATAGGACGCAGATGCCATTGGGAAGGAAGATACAAGTGGGCTTGCTTTTGTCATTCGCTTCTGTGTAAGACAATTCCTCAAATCATCATTGCCTAATCTTTCAGTGTAACTGACCGGATTTCTCAATTAGTGCTTCAATATCGACAATGATTCGAGCACCGTACATTGAACACTATCGCACTCCCACAGACAATCTGCTCTGTAAGTTATTCAGAAAAGTTCTTTAATGGCGATAATGCTTATAAATCTCTAGACTATACCGGTTTCATCGTTCTCCTATCCAACATAGAAACAGCCATTGGTTGTGTAGCAAGCTCGATCCCTACAGTCGGTCGCTTTTTCATGCGCAACAGCGCCGCAAAAAAATCAGCATCTGAACCAGATGGCCCAAAAGATCTTGTCACTTTTGGTAGCGCACCGATAAGTGCCCGGCACAATACCAAAGGTCGAGTCTTTCGCAATCCTACCGACACCGGTACGACATTCGCAACAGTGCACGCACACGGAGATGGAGATTGGAGTAGATTGCACGATGGAGATTCCGATCACAACCCGGACCTAGATACTCGCGAGGGAATCCGCGCAGATTATACTTATCAAGTAGAGCTGTCTAAGTCGCCGAAACACAACCAGTCGGAATCTGTCAGGGAGTTGGCCCATGATGGATCTTCGTGTTAGGCTAAGGGAAAGTTTATCTCTCATTCTTCTATCTTGTTATTTATACCCGGATCATCAAGGCGCATATGGTTGGGGATCTTTTAGTTGCAAAAAGTTAGACACTTACTGCATTGTATGATTAAAGAAATATTGACGGCTTTCATCATGTTAAAAGGATTTATCGTATCTGTTGCCATGTTTTCCTAAAATCCTCATAAATACATAAGTGGGGCTAGCCATACTCAAGATTAGCGAAAGGTTATAACTTATGGCAAATCCATTGACAAACCTTAAAACTGTGGACCATAGAGCAAGTGCTATTCAAGGGGCCATAAATTCATTCAAGTATAAGGTAACAAAAATAGATTGGCAGGTTTCCATCAGTGGCAAAACCTGTGTCTACCGATTAGTCTACGGAGCCTTACGGCATTGAAGATACTGTTGGCGATCAGATACGGAATGAACATGTGAGTAGAGTTAAGCCTTACATTTAATCGCCGTGAAGAAATTGTTACCCGAATCAAGAATTGAAATAACGCAAATACCAAAGAACCACCAGAGTTGATCTCACACCTTTGCTCTGTAAGTTGTCCATTTCATACATCTTTTCGAAATGTGGAATATAGATGGAGCACTCCGCACATCTGACAAGCAACGTTCAGATCAACATTGAAACCCCGCCATCTTATGTATCTTAAACCATCATTATTCACCACCCCGAACCTTTTTGTCAAATTCGGCCAGCTTTGTGCCAATTCGAATTCCTGCCGCGGCGACGGTGACCAGATGAGCATGGCTTGTGCGTGGGTTCTCGCACGTGTAAGGATATAGAACCGGACCCTAATCGTCGGCCAGATAACGGCGTATGCTCTTTCTGCGTGGTGGAGAAAGGTGGGTCAACGAGTGAGAGGATGATTGAGAGGAGAGTGTATTTCTTCGACTACAAAGAGTTGATGTCGGGTTACTATTTGGTAGGCAGAGGGATTCAGTATAGGAACTGAAAGTGGGGTGTATGTGCCCTAAAATACGATGCTGACAGGGAGGGAAGCAGAGTGGAGATGAGAATCCACAGAGAAATGCCCACGGAGGGCTCTTATCTCGCAAAAAGGAAGAGTCGATACAACTTTGAGAGTAGAAAACCCCGAACGAGGTATGAGAAAGACGAAGATATGTGAAGCATGGCACATGAAATTTTACAGTACTTGAAAAACTGAGAGGAATTTATAATCATAATCCGAAGAATGCTCGGCCACGCTTACGACCCATCCGTTCCCATACCATGGTTGTAAAGGTACGTAGAAAAACCAAGGATAGTCTATATAGGTATAGGGGCCGATTTCATCAGATCAAGAAGTATCAAAGAAAGGGTACCGGAATCCGGTAGAATACAATATCCAAGTCAGCTGCTGAAGCGCTTGTATATGACCCGAGCCTCGGGAGGTCCGCCGCTACCCATTTGCGTCCTTAATCAGTAGACTTGCCTTGAGCAGTTTGATTTTGAGTAGAGAAATATGGTGAATAGAAACGGTCCAACGGTTCTATTGATGGAGCAACATGGCAAGACACAGTGGTAGATTAAATGAAGGTGTCGAGGAGCAAGGTACACTCTTTCCATAGCCTACACTGTCATCATGGCACTCCGTTTGGCCTGCGATATTTTTCTGCATGCATGAACTATATGGTGGATGGACATACGAGCCAACCGAATAGAGGTTGAATATGCAGCCAAATACACAATGGGCTGTTTGCATTATAGATACACTCAATCTAATCTGACCCCCAAGCAAGATGCTGTCGGTTGACATACTTTATCGAAAATGTGATGTCAAACCGGACAGCCTCGTCATATCCTGAACTAAGTGACGATCAGTGACAAAGTAATGAAAGGCCCAATATTCGGAAGAGGGGTATAAGCCTGTGGATCAGTAATTAACACTTCTGCAGGTGCAAACTCCTTTGACATGCAGTAGTTATTTTGTCGAACCTTGAAGTTTCACCTCAAATCGGTGCAACGGTGGGCTAATGAAATCTCTAGTCATACCTAAACCGTTTCTCTCAAGCTTTCAAGCGTCGTCAACCATTAGATCGTCATTTTACAAACACCAGAAAATTACAAACCATCCATGCCTTCGATTTGAGAATTCATTCAACACAGAGAGATGTGCTATAGGAAAGGCGAACAGGCGATAGGATTTGAGTTCGTTACATAGTTATACCCATCTATATCGATTTTCTCATCGCGTATTCATTGTAGTACATAGTGGGATGGCGGCAATGTCGTTTAACTGATCGGGGACAAGTGGTCGAAAGGGACTAAATGAAAGGTGAAAGGTGCAAAAAGTCATACTCTAATTTTCAAACAGTCATGTAAAATTCAAAAGTGCAGAATTCATCTAGCTATAACCATCAAAGGTATTGTAATCCGATAATCTATCTACTACACTACGAATGGGAGGAGCACATATAAATCTCGATGAACTTCATGAGAAACTTACCCCTCTACGCAAGCGAAATAAATGACTTGATTTGAGTACTTTTGAAAAGTCTGCACAGCTATCACTTCTTGCAATTGAAATGAATCAACGCTGAACTTTTGTTTGATATTTCCAATCAGATGATATTATTTGTAATTGAGTTGCAATTCCGACTGATCAATGATAATATTAAAACACGCAGATCCGACAACCCCTTTCGCTGTCATAAAAGCTCAGCCTGCATCCTTTAGCAAGACCGAAAAAATGAGACATCCAAAAATACACTCTCTGTACAATATTTAATATCAAATCGAACAATCATTAGCTGAAATCAGTGACGAGATGAATGGCTCTAGAAGCTTCCTATCAGTCATAGGAGTTATCTGCAGTATTGTTCAACATCAATTGATTTAATTATAAGATAATGAGGTATATGTGTTTTCAATGTATGGTTCTATTTGAGTGCTTTGGAGCCCGTTTGACGACCATCTTATACGAAATCCTAATCTGCCTGTTAGCTCACGAATTGGCTGATGAGCAAAATCTAAGCAGGTACATAGATTTCGATTTGATACTGAAATTTTAAACTATCTAAGAAAAAGCCAATTTCATGATCACACTAATGATCCAGGACGTCACGTTTGACGACCGGATTATAACTCGAATAGTGCTTCAAAATGTGAAGGAATTGAAGCTGTTCGCTTATCAATCTTGAACGAAGGAGTTCTATACGTTAAATTCGAAAGTCTGATGAAATCACCTTTTCTACTCAGAATTAAACAAAAATGATATCATTCGAAAGCCAACAACTCAATCTATTTTGGTACCAAGTTTTGCAGCAAAATAACCTCGTATTATGGAGAAAGATCGAAGTGAAATTGAGGAGCTTGAAAACCTTTCACTTGGCTTCGAGATTCGAAGTGATCTAACCTACAAGAATATGACCCCCCTCTCCTCAAAACAGTCTCTCTGGCTTGATCTTAATTTCGAAATTTCATGTTGATTTTGAACAATAGTGATCTATATACCCACTCACAAAATTAATATTTGAACAATCTCACTTCTTATCATCTGGTCCTCAAGCAGTGATTTCAGAAGCAGAATAAAATGCGATGCTAATTTGACCCACAATCAAAATCAGATTCCAGAGCCCGTTTTTCCCACCCACATGAAAATATTCTAGGTCAAAATATAAAATATAATCTAAAATGAGATGGAATCTCTTATCAAACAAACACACTCAAGCGGCTTTAGCTCACTTGGGAGAGCGCCAGACTGAAGTATACTTCAGTTCATTAATCTGGAGGCACTGTGTTCGATCCACAGAAGCCGCATTCTGCGAGTTGAGGCCAACCTCAACCAAATGGTCTTTTGCCATTTTTTTGGCTCTTCCATTCTGGAATTGAGGTAGGTAGGTGGTCACTCGTTTGCTCTCCGTTTTGGAAACTTGATGGTTTTTTTGGGGTTGTGTAACATCGGGTATTCTATTTGAAATGCCGAAGCTACTCCACATTTATTCTACGTTTGGCTTCTTATTTATAAATGTTGAATTTCGAATTATCAGCTTATAATAATTCCTCCGATTTCAAGCTCTATGATTTGATAGTACTCTTCCTATCTACTTACATGTGTATATCCGAATTTCTAATTACTTACGTATAAAATAGACCCATCAAAACATTCAAAAATCAATACAATAATAACTAACAAACTCTTTCAATTCTAACAACAACTACTCACCCACTCACTCACTCACTCACAAACACATTCAATCCTAAAACAAAATCCTAAAATTGAATTTCTTTCATGACTACCTAGGTACCTCTTATCTACCTATCTACCCACCTTCAGCAAAAATTCATTGACCTCACAAAATCACGATTTGAAAGAAAGTCCATGGGAAAATAACATGGGGGCTGTGATTTGATAAGTTAGACGCGAGAAGTTTATGTAAGATCTTACAATGACTTTGAATCACAGAAATTTACTTCTATATCCTATCTATGTGTATGTATTTATTTATTCATATCTCTCGTTTGGCGATGATCTTCTCTATCTGTGTGTAGACTTAGTTAGAGTTGAATGACAATGTATGAATTCATCTACAACCGATCAATGAATGCCCTTTACATACCTATTTCTTCATGTAACGAGTACGTCGCGTCTTTTCTTGCTCCTGATGAATGATACAGTGTTTTCTTGATGTCAGCTATCGTGAGGATTTATCAAGTTCACAATCCATGATTGTGTATATATAGTATGTGCGGGGTACGATGAGGAGAATTGATGGTCCAACTGATATATCACCGGTGTGTTTTTTATTCCAAGGTATATATAGTAGAACACGTATAACAGCAATGAAGGTGTTTCAAAAAGTGTGATTAAACCAATATATACATATGAGAGACCGCTCATGTCGAAACCCCATGCATCGTTCAGTATAATATTCTTCGACGGGTTGTATTTCATGAGCCAGCCATGACCATACTGCTCCAGACTATGCTTATCCGGTAAACCTGCTCAACCTTCCATTTCAAGACCCCTCTTCAGTATTACCTCTGTCATATTTCATCATTTGCATCCAATTCCTCAATCCCATGGAATATCCAGCAATACACCTCATATCGTTCGTGTGCAAGCAGCGAAACCATAAGCTCAGGCTCATAAACCCAACCCGACCCGACCCCGCAATGATTCCAGCCTTAACTCCGACCAAAGCGCTGTAAACGTACTCATGCATTAAAAAGCAAGATGACAGACATTGCTACCACTAATCAAAATAGCTCAAGACTCCCATCACGAATCTTTCTCTCGAACGTCACCTCTCCATAATCTGAGGACAATACATCTGTACATTGAGTACCAACCATCACAAAATGATGATTCACACTATTATAACCCCTATCGACCATAACCTTATTCACCCATTTCAGCCATGTCCTAGCATACCCGATGTCTACCCACTTCCTCTTTTGTCTTGCCGAGAGATGTCGAAATTTGATGTCGTTATCCCGGTCGATGATTGTTGAGTCTCTGATTTCATTTATGACGACGTAGATGTTTTTCAGAGAGGGAATATTCTCTCGAATATATTCGGATGCCTCGACCTGAGTGAAAGCATTTTGAGGGTTATCGGTAAGAAATGTTCGACGCAATGCCAAATTTTGAACCTTTTTCATGTGAGGACAAGAGAGAAGAGTCTCGTAAAGAATTTTGGATGCCTCAACTTGTTTGGTCAGGTACAAAATGTCGGTATGGAAGTTGACGTATGTCCCAAACGCCCAGGTATTTTGAGTTCGCGAAAGATACCATTCTCGGGATTCCTTGCAGACCTGTACGATATTCGAGAACGAGAGATGTGATGTGATTGAGTCGGTGATCTTTCCAGTATTACAGTCTGTGTTATTTAGATGATGGACTTTTGGGAGAAGATCTTCTGCAAATGCGTATTCCCATATATCTAGTCGAAGCTCGGCTGGTAGTTTTTTGAAAGACGGGAAAGTGCGGTCGCCAAGTTGTGCCTTCGGACTCGACTCGATTTGCGGATACCGAATGTTACGATATTCCGAAAGGTTTCTGCAAGTCAAGCCTTTTAATAAAAATGATCTAAGCTCCCATAGATCCAACTCATGGAAAAGCTCTATTACACCGTTGTAATCCTTATGGTTGTGATGTTTTCTCAATATGATTTCAAACCATTGACTTGGCCACTTGGAAACCATGTCTAGTTTGTCAGCCATTTGAAGATCAAGGAGATTTTTGAGAGACTGTCTTCCAACATCTGTTCCTCTCTTCGTTTGCTGGCCAACAACCTTCATGATTGCTGATTTGAAAGATGTAGAGGGAAGTTGAGTGGCTGTTGGAATGCGCTGTACGTTTGAGAGATCATGAACCAAAGAGAGCACAGTGGGAGCAGTGAAGATAAATCTATACACTTTGTAAAGATATAATAAGTACCTTGATGATATTGAACCCAACAAGGTTGCTGAGCGTGAACGTCCAAAAGATATTGTGAATCACAAGATAATGGACTTTGTTTACGGTTTGACCATTTAACCAGCAAGGTACTTTTCTTGGCTTTGCATGATTGCGCCATCGTAGCTTCCACAACCACAATTGTGACTGCAAAGTGTACACACCTAACATCCGTGGATATAGCAATTGCTTGTCAGGTGATTGATTGATGGGAAGAATTGACCAAAGAGTAACTCTGCTCTGTCCATTGAAGAAAGACCACATTCTTGTATGTTATTTACATACCGTCCTACCAAGCATTGGCAACATCGCATTACAAATCTTCCTACATCTTGTCATGAGCACCTGACTATTCGTGATGTTATCACCGTATGTAATATCACCACGTATTTTATCAAAGAGCCTGTCATTTTTGATGGGCGCAGATGATACGAAGTATCATCGCATAGAACTGTGGTTATCAAATGATAATCGAATCCAGCGGAAGACAAAGTCTGGTCACATGAGCGGCTGCATGAAAATCATGACAAAGTTGTTGTGGGGTCATGGGAAGACCACCAAGATAAAATCATCAAGGTGATTTCGAAGTTTCAACGTTGTTCTTGGTGTGCATCGTAAGTCTGAAGTTCAAGATACTTCTTATGAGAAAGTAGAACACAACCAAACATGAACAAGTTAGAATTACTCCAAGTGATCTTTCATCAACAAATAAGTTCTCGACCACTTGAGCCCCTTTTCATTCGCTTCCACGTGATTAGCCACAAAATCTCGTATCTATTTCCTAGGTGATTATCCTTGCTGCCAATCTCCGCCATTAACGGCTGCTTGTCGGTATTTGGTGGAGACAAGCTTTTTTCAAGCTTCATCAAGAAAAAACGGAGGATTACTCTAAGCATCGTAATCCAAGACAATTATGGCTTGGCTTCTATCATCGTTCGTTATTGCCTTTTCGTAGTTTTATATCAAGATCAAAAGTGACACGTTTGAAAGATTTGATACTAAATTCACGACGGTGAGATACCAGCAAACTTTGGATGTCTCGAGGAGATGAGGGCCACCAGGGAATCAATTTAACGTGAACCAACAAGGATGACGTACCCACCGCGTAAGCCAATGCGTACCCATTATTCATTTTGTTATGAACCAAGCATTACCCTTTCAGCCCATAGGTTTCCAAATCTCTCTGAGTCTTTAATTTTCCTCCCAGGCAAAACGCTGGTGGATCCACAAGATTCCGAACATAGTGTTTTGAAGTCCACTGGGATGTGACTGACGCGCAAGGTCTATTAAAAGGAAGAAACCAAAGAAGACTTGCCGTGGGCCGTATGTCAAAAACAGAACAGTGGACCAGGTGTTTTGTTATTACGGAACTAGAGGTAAGTGTAGTAGGAAGTATGTCTCTCCTCACTTTGAAGCTCTGGAGAATAGACTTCGTTTCTTTTCGACTTGATGGTAAGATAGTACGCTTTTCTTCTTATACATCAGCGATCCGGCCTATTTTATCTCATACTCTCGTTTGGCTGAATCGTTTGCAAATCTGGAATTGATCGGATCCCCCGTTTTGCTATTGTGATTGGCGAAGAAGTTTTGTATACAGTATCTATACTCTAGTTTGAATCACGGAAGAGGACCAAGATGAGGGTCAGTGGAGGAAAAGTCTTGGCATATACTGCTGCTATTTGCTCAACATGTAGTAGTTTGGTTAGTGCAATTACTCTTGATCTGAGCTCTGATGGTATGTTGTTATTCTATGTTGTTTCCTGTTGAGTGAAGAGCAACATACTGATTGAATAACTATGATCAGAAAGCATCAAAACCGCCGCATCCGATGTCGCCTACGATATGATGAAATACTATACGGGAAATAATACTGGAGATGTCGCTGGTAACTTACCTGACCCCTATTATTGGTGGGAGGCAGGAGCTATGTTTGGTATAATGGTCGACTATTGGTATTATACTGGGGATACTACCTACAACGCCGAAGTGAAAGAAGCTCTCCTACATCAAGCTGGCAACGATTACGATTTCATGCCTATCAATCAGACAAAGACCGAAGGAAATGATGATCAGGGATTTTGGGGAATGGCTGCTATGACAGCTGCAGAGGCTAATTTCGATAATCCGGATAGTGGAACACCTGGTTGGTTAGCAATGGCGCAAGCAGTTTTCAACGATATGGCAGCTAGATGGGATGAATCAACTTGTGGAGGTGGTTTGAGATGGCAAATCTTTACATTCAACTCCGGATACGACTATAAGAACAGTATTGCGAATGGATGTTTCTTCAACTTGGGAGCTAGGTTGGCAAGATATACTGGAAATTCATCATATGCCGATTGGGCTGAAAAGATCTTCACGTGGGAACAAAGTGTTGGATTGATCGGTGATGGTTGGGAGGTATATGATGGTACATCCGATACAACAAATTGCAGCTCTCTCGATCATGTGCAATGGACATACAACACTGGTATCTATCTTTTCGGAGCTGCCATGATGTACAATTACGTTCGTTCCCCCTTTCTCTCAAACTACCCCCCGGACAAGCCATATAGTTCTGCTAACACATGCCTTACAGACCAACGGATCATCCGTTTGGGAGAATCGAACAGCAGGACTCTTGAATGCTAGTAGTGTGTTCTTCAAAGATAATGTTATGTATGAAGCAGCATGTGAAACTACTACAGTCGGTTGCGATACCGATGAACAATCGTTCAAAGCCCACCTTTCTCGCTGGATGGCGGGAACAACTAAACTTGCTCCATTTACCGCACCAACAATCATGACTTACATCAACGCATCTGCTAAAGCCGCGGCAGAACAATGCGATGGAGGAGCTAGCGGAAGAGCATGTGGAGAACATTGGACTGCAGGAAGTACTTATGATGGAAAATACGGAGTCGGAGAACAAATGAGCGCTTTGAGTATCATTCAAGCAACACTTATTGGGCAAGCAGCCGATCTCGTTACAAACAATACGGGCGGAACAAGTGTAGGAAATGCAGCAGGTGGAAGTGGAAGTAGTACCGTTAGTGATGGAACGGTCGAAACACCAATCACTAGTGGAGATAGAGCCGGAGCAGGAATCTTAACGGCGCTTATAATAACCGGTGTTATTGGAGGTGTGGGATTTATGGTTCTGGGTTGAGATGAGGAGGGTGAATGGGGCATTGAGAAAGAAAGATGGTTGTATGTTTACATGGAATAAGTTGGGCGTTTGGGGTTCAAATCATGTGTGCATACACATTTTTGGCGTATATCATCAGCGTTGTGCATTAGGGGGGAGTATATTATCATACAATCTGGATTTCGATACCGGGGTATCTATTTATCAGCTTTGAGTATTTACTCGATACAATTTGTACATTTACATTTATCTAAATAAAACAGAATTAGTCAAGGACTATAAAATTAAAAAGACTTTGAATATCTAATTTTATCACTTGAACATTACCTACTGACTCGTCTTGTATCAATCATTTCATGCACCATATCACATCATATTGTCTGTCCACCCAATCACACAATTCTGTCCCCCACCATAGACTCAGAAAAATTCTTTATCTCTTATACCTCCTCTCCACTTTTCTGTCTGTGACAATATTGACGCAAACAAGGGCTTCATCTCCAACGAACCATCAATAATGATTTCATAGGACAGATGGCCGAGTGGTTATGGCGTGTGACTCAAGCTTCCTAGCTTAATTGGTGTAAAATCAATTAGCATTCTCATGGGCTTAGCCCGCGGGGGTTCGAATCCCCCTCTGTTCATTACTTTTTGCTTTTGGGGGTCTGGGAGGGAGTAGCGGGTCGTTTTTTGATGGCGGAAGTGGAAGGGGATGTTGTGTATAGAGAGATGAGCGGGGTGGAGGGATGGATCTTTTGATTTGTAAATTGAAGAATTGTTTGTGTTATGGATGCGAATTTTGTTATCTATTTATTTTCGATGATATATACTTGTTATTTTACCTCTTTTGAAATATAATGATTCAAAACAATTTCTTGCACGAGTGTAGTATTTACTTTGCGAATGCATAGAGTGGAAGCTGGGTAGCTATCCTCTTTCTTTCTTTCTTACTAATACAACTCCTGGAAGACCCAGTATTTGGCGATCGGATTCTGCATGTGTGATGGAATGCAAATGGCATAATTGGAGAATCCCATGAATGATTGATTGCTACCTAGGTAGGTATTATCACTTACTTACATTACACACTTTACTCTACGATACAATGTACTTGTTTATTTGAAGTTGGATATATACTAGATATATATACAAAATGACATCTACTTACTAGTAAGTACTTGATTTTATTTTCTTTTATTACATCTCATCACGTAATTATATCCAATACACAAAGCTCCATCTATATACGTACTACGCAGCTAGCTACTCAAGTAAAAGCTACACACATGAATTCCACTCATCTCACAACCGATCTCAGATCTCCCAGTACCCATCTCAAATCCAGAATGAGGTAATGACACTTAGGTATCTATCTACCTAGTACGAGTAGTATCTCTCGATATCGATGGAAAAGAGGGGTAATGCACCCTAGGTAGCTAGTAGCTAGAAGCAGAGCTCGAACGATGTTCGATGCGGTGGAACGAAAGTGACGTCATTGTGACGGAAGGAAGCTGCTTCCTACCTTTCGAGTAGCTTGCTTGTTTGCTTGGAGCTACCTACTTTGCGGGAAGGATTCGATTGGTATTTATATCGGTACTGGTTTCTTACCTCTTGTACCTACATATTTACATCTATTCTTTCTGTACAGACACATAAATAAATAATCGATCTAGAAACCTCCAATTCTACTCCCAATACACGACAACAACGACGAATTAATTACACACATACACCCAAACACAAACCAAATAACCACCCACCACATATCAAAATGCAATCCATAACCCGCACCCTCTCCCGCCAATCCCGTCTCTTCACCCCCCAACTACACATCCAAGCCAGCCGTCCCTTCTCTTCTACCTTCATCTCTCGCAAATCCGCTACCGAGGCCGTCAAGGAAACTGTTCACAAAGTCGATAAAGCCGTGGCGAGCAAGATCGTAGATGGTATTGAAGTTGGTCGTATGTCTCCCTCTCTCTTTCCCCTTTCCCCTCCTCCCCTCCACCAAAACACCCAAACCCCAACAGCATAAATAAGTAACCCCCTCCCCCCCCAAAACAGAAACCGCAACCCAAAAAGCCAAAGAAGCAGCCGGCCTCTCCGCCTCGGAAGCCAAAACCGCCGCCTCCAACGCCGCCTCCGAAGCACAAGGCACCACCTCCTCCGCCACCGGTTCCGCATCTGGAACCGCGTCTGAGTTGGCCGGACAGGCGAAAGGAAAGGCAGCGGAGTTGAAGGGCGCCGCGAAGGGAAAGGCGGCCGAGGTTAAGGGAGAAGTCAAAGGGAAATTGTAGAGGAGAGCTTGATGATGAGATTTGTATTATAAGTTGCTGATGCTTTTTGGCGGAGAGGAAAATCGGGTCACAGGACAAGATATGATGGGACATGGTGGACAAAACATAGCACAGCAGAGAAGGATATGATAATATGGGAGTCAGTCGATAATTGATGAATGCCACGAAATTCAATGAACGAAAGAAAATTATAATTTGCTTCACACAAACCATGAAAGAACTCGTCTACTTCGATTGTGAACGTGTGAGATCTAAAATCTGATGACTCTGGAAATATTATCATTAAGTAATCCGTATCTATTTACAGTACGTACAAAACCTGTCATCTTAAACCTCCTCCAATTCTTCTTTTTTGATCATCTCATCTCGTTTCATCTCATCTCATTTGGCCTATGGAAAACCAATCATATATACAAAAGAGCCCGTCAATCACCCGTCCACATCTATATTCATTCCACATCATCTCTAATGCCCACCCCTTCTAGCCATATACCCATTTCCTCTCCTCAAATTTCCATTCCCCTTGGCCAAACTGGCCACACCGCCATTCAACCACCCAGCACTGCCTCTCCTCCTATCCTTTCCCTCATTAGAATTGGTCGTCAACGCATACCACATATCCATGATACCCGCTCGACGAGCCGGTAACATGCTGTATTGAAGCGAATAAAGATTTTTGCGATGTATAGGCGGAACGAACTTGCCGGTTGCGAGACAGAGAAGGACGCGGGGTGAAGCGTAATGTTTGCGGATACGATGTCCGAGTTGGAAATATTGGTGGAACATGGCGCGGAAAGTGAGGGGAACGGACTATAGATTTCTGTTAATAATGTGAAGGCAGATGGGTAGGAAGAGAACCATCATACTTTGAGATATATATAGGATGTTGGTGGAGGAGATGGAGTGTTAGGTATTTGGCTTGCGAGTTCTTGGGTATCACGAAGCTCAAATCGTATGCCACCTTTGTATGTTAGTGTGATGTAGTGTGTAAAATTTATGCGCGAACATACCTGGCAGTCGTTGCGAATCTTTAAGTCGTAACATCAATGCAAAAAGGGGGAAATGATTTAGGCATGCAAGTAAAGCATCTAAAATGGCTTTTAATGAGATAATTGCCATTCGTGCACATGCGAATGCCAGGTAGAATACAACCACTGTAGGCAAGAGAAAGAAAAGTAGTGTGAATAGAATCGTGCCTAGCAATAGTTGATCAAGGTCATAATCGCAAGAATCGATACGTTTTCGAAGAACGTTATGCTTCTTGCCCCGAAACAGTTGAAATAAAGACAGGAGGATCGTATACTGCCAATTGAATATACGTGCAGAAGCCATGTAAAAAGAGTAGATGTGAAGTGTCAGGATTGTGAGTAGATCGGAGAAAAGGGCGATTGGCATGCTGGCTCCAGCAAAACTGGAAAAACCAACAACCCATATAACATGAGGCAATACTGGATGCAAAGCTTCAATACAGCCTGTGAGAGTTAGTTGATGCATTGTTTGTTGGAGAGGACGATAAACATACTTGACCAATGTTCGATAACCCATAAGAACAAATCACCAAGGAAAGCAGCCAGTTCGGTATTGAGTTTCAAGCCAGCTGGCCAATCCATCAGCCAATTTATCGTCCTTTGTAGAGCAGCGATAGAATAAGTGCTTAGGATATCACTGATAGTCTCTGCTACCCAGGCGGAATTGTCAATAATATAAGACCCCAATGCAATTCCAATGATCACATCATTAGCAACGAGCCAAAGGCTATTATAAAACCTTATGTAGTCCGGATGACTTGTCGTCACACTACCCCAGTCTCTTTTACTTCTTCGAAGTGTGACATATTGCATAGGCCAATAGCAGAATTGCTGTAAGCGTATCTCCACCTGCTGTGCAGTTGCGGAGATATCTTTCAAGGCTGCATAATCTGGCTTCGCTCTCCACTCTAGAATCAATAGTAAAGCTTCAGCAGCAAATCTATGACATACGAGACCGACAACAAATCCACGTCTGATGATAGGATATATGTAGAGCGTGATGAGTTGCCATATTGTCAAAAGAACGAAATCACGCATCGTGGTTGCTGACTCCACTACCCTTTCCGACACGCTCAGACTTCTCCTTGACCGAGCTCCAACTAGCGAGATGTTTTTCTGTAACAATTGATGGACCTCCCAAGCACAATTGATTTGATTGACTATTCTTGGCAAGGCGAGTTCTTTTTGTGATGGCGGATGTTTAACGACGCAGTGGTACTTCAACTTTTCGACTAGTTCCTGAGTCCTCTTCCTCTGTCTTATTTCTTCTCGTTCTTCCTCCGCATCAACACTGCCTGGTGCATGAAACGTCATTTCAGCCTTGTCATCCAATGCCAATGATATTGGCTTTAGAGATATATATTGCATCCTATTAGGCTGAGGTCGATCAAACACGACTATTTGATTCGTTGATGCTCGAGCACAGGATATTTGAGGTAATTTGTATGCCGACCCTGTAATTGCGCGGATTTGAAGAGTATCGACGTCTGCTTTTGGTGAATTTGTCACGCCCAATACCTGTAGTGAAGACTGTCCACATAACTCATATATTCGCTCGATGGGATGACTGGCATTTCGGAACAGGGTTCCGACCTTCAATGCATTCTCTACATTGCGCGCCTGCAATTACGTCAGTCGGTTCCAATTTCATATAGCCTCATCGCTGCTCACGTCAACATCCTCCAATATCGCAACCACAAAAATATCAAGACCAGAATTTCTCCAGCCAACTATTACTCCAGGTGAATCGCTCCTTGGGATGTCCCTCGGCCAGAAGATCCTCATCAATCCATCATGATCGGGCATGACAGATGCTCAATTATCATAAACTCTCTTCCTTCAGAAAGAACCCCGACGTCGCAATTGTTCTCGTGCAGATATGCCGACGCTGCCAGATCGCGGATGCTATTGTATTATTAGCTAGGCTTATTGTTGTAGATGTAATGCTTCTTTACTAGTGTCGTCTCCCTCGACGCGAGCCTTTCTACTGGTATAATAAATAAAAAGAAGAAGAGGGAAAGAATCGCGAATCCTTTCAAAGTTCGTGCCTATGCGCCGAATGATATCAGTGACATGTATCGAGTTGATTCAGGGGAAATCAAAGCTAACCACTACTCCGTGATCCCATGCGAATATTGCAAGCTCATAAAGTCTAGTAACCAGATCCCACCTCGCAGTGATGTAGCCGGCTACGAAAATCGCAAGTGTGAGGATTGAGAAGGGGTGCATGAATTGTTTTCTATTGATGGCGCATCACTGTAATAATCTGCTGTAGGAAATTCGAGACGGCTTTACTGGCTTCTGCAGTTTACGATACTCAGCGGAAAAGTTGATGGTTGGAGGAGTGAGGGTGGAGGGGTGGGAAAAGAGAGAATGGATGATATGGGTAGTACCTAGGTAGGATGAGAATATATAAAGGTGTTTTCACAAGTATGAGGTTCTCGAATCCCACATATTTGTTTAAAGTCAGGGTCCAGATTTTGGGTGGGATTCTTTTTTCTGGATCTCCCTTCATATAAACCAATCCCGATACAGGAATTCAAACTTATCTGGAGAAATCACCAGAGAAAGGCTGAAAGCAATTTGTTCTTTTGCAGGGGTGGATGAAATTAAGCTTTATAGGCTAAGAATTATAATCACGTGCTAGTGTGAGGTTTGGAAGTTGGTGAACAGTTGATGGGAAAGGGATGAAGAGGGAGATGAGGATGTTCAAGCTATATAATTTGATATATCGTATACATGGATATGGTTGATTGATGCTGTACTATATTGATGAAATGAAGAGATGTAAAGAAGGTGCACTTTCAATAATTTATGTCTCTTAAACGGAATCTCCATCTAAACTTTGATGGCTATCAAAGGCCTTCGTGCTACGTCGATGTATTGCTTATGAGTAGAGAATGTTACTGTGCTTTGGAATTCATGCAAAGTTGAGATCGTTTTAAGTCCCCAATAACAATAGAATCTTAACCTGAAAGACCATCCTAACGCCTTTCCCATGCATAGGTAGTAGTGTTGTTTGTACAGTCTGATATCATGTATGCATTCCATTCTACATAACAATTAGCTATCAGATTCCCTCCCCCAGAGTATAGTCCGAGTAACTCACAAGGCCGTCGCAGATTTACGGCATCATGTTCCTTATGATCCTCTCGTGCTTCTTCAAGCATTTTATCAATACCACGTTCT
This sequence comes from Botryotinia narcissicola, assembly GCA_004786225.1. NCBI lineage: Eukaryota > Fungi > Ascomycota > Leotiomycetes > Helotiales > Sclerotiniaceae > Botryotinia > Botryotinia narcissicola. The sequence goes on along the minus strand of PQXJ01000194.1, from coordinate 43,556 downwards.
TTCAAAGCACCCTATATGAGTTAGAATGGGAATCGTTCAGCACTACTGAAGGATTTTCCAGACTTACTGTTAAGCATTTCCGGTAATCTTTAAATAAAGATTCACACTCATCAGTTGTACCTTTACCTCGTAGGTATTCTAATGATCTTGTTAGTTCATGTCTATACTTCCAATAACGAACCTTACTTACTTTCGCTATACCATTTCAAGAAGCACGAATCATATCGTCTTTGGAAATGTTCAGCATATTAAAAAACTGGCTCAGAAACGAATAGAATATAGTAGATATTACATACTCCTTGACTTCATTACATTCAGGTGCAAGTGAAGCCGACATTGTGAGAAGATTTTGGTGTAAGATTGTATGATAGGAAGTTGTATTTTTGTATTGTGCCTTGTTACTACCAAACTCGTGTGGCGATAGGTGAAATCCTTTGTCATGTGAAGTCGTGAAATACGTGAATCAGTGAAAGAATTTAGAATTCCGGCTGAAATGAAACTGATGAAAATGCGGAGGACCTAACCTGCAACAAGGTTTAGAAACATACGCTAGTGTAGGTAGTTCCACCCACCGTTTGAAATAATGACAAGGGTAAGAAAGTTGAACTTTTGAATATTTTTTGACCAAATCATATCGCAGAATTTATCTCAATCTTTTTCGACACAACAACAAATTGATTTTGTCAATTATGGCAGAAGATACACAGGATTTCAGGTCCTTACAAGATGAAGTTCAAGCTGCTCTCGTAACAACGGTCAAAACTGCCGGTTATATAGCATCAGAAGATCTCGGCTTTCATCGATCATTAAATCATGAAGTGGGAAGTGCTCTCGACGAACAGAATGCGCGCTTGCTCGCACTTGCCAATCAGTTGCTCAAGTCTGCAGCTTCCGTCTCTGGTATCCAGGTCCCAATTCTAGAAGATGTCGACGATGTTGATAACAATTGGCGCGGTGTTGTGGATGTTGTGGATTCCTTACTCGAAAAAACGGATACTTGCCTCGACGAATATACAGGAGTTATCAAAAGAAAACAAGTGGAAGAGGTGATTATTGAATCGCATATATCATACAATTGCATACTGATTTCTGCCAGACTTCTGCGACAATGAAATCCCAGAAACGACCCCTCGACAATTCGCTCCGTACACAAAACCTTGTGAAGCCACAACTCGCATTCGAGGTCAAACCTAACAATGAGGATACATCGCCGTGGCTACCTCTTCTTAAGACAAAACCGCATGCGAAAGTGTCATTAGAGGATAGTCTTGAAATGATTACAAACGAATACGACCAGAAACAGTATGACTACTTTAATTTTATCCCCCTCGCACTACTCCCGGATTCCCCGCGTGAAGGAAAGAAGCTGGAAGACTTAAGCAAGTCAGCCAGGGCCAGTGGCTCCAAAGCAAAAAGGGAGAAACTAAGAAAGCTTCAGGAAATGGGTTCCACTATAGGATTTACTAACAAGCTATTCAGGTATAAGCATCCTTATGAAACAGAAATCTTACAATTACAATACCCTAGCGCTATGTATGAGAAGGCGGAACCCATAAAATATTTACCCGTTGAAAGCACGTCCGCGAAATTTGTTGATACCTACGAGGGTGTTTTAGAGATGCTGGAAGAGCTCAAAGGCGCTACGGAAATCGCAGTCGACTTGGAACATCATGATACTCGTTCATATGTTGGTCTCGTATCTTTAATGCAAATAAGTACTCGCGAAAAGGATTGGATTGTCGATACTCTCAAGCCATGGAGACAACAGCTGCAAGTACTTAATGAAGTTTTCGCCGATCCAAATATAATCAAGGTATGTTGAATGGTTTTTAAAATTCCTCAATGTCAGCTAACCATTTAGGTCTTCCATGGCGCGTATATGGATATTGTATGGCTCCAACGCGACCTCGGCCTATATGTAGTTGGCTTGTTCGATACACACTATGCATGCAGAAGGCTGGGATTTGCTGGAGGAAGCTTAGCCTTCTTATTAAAGAAGTATATTGATTTCGACGCCGACAAGAAATACCAACTAGCAGATTGGCGAATTAGGTGAGCTCATAGCATGAGACTTTATATCATTAAACTAACTATTCCTCAGGCCACTTCCCGAGGAGATGTTCTTCTACGCTAGGGCTGACACACATTTTCTTCTTTACATCTTTGACAATTTACGAAATGAACTACTCGACGCACCTGATGTTGAAACACCTGATGCAGAGGAACCCATAGCAACCTCGATGGATATAGTCTTACAAAAGTCTAAAGAGACTTCGTTACTTCGATATGAGCGACAGCTATACAACGCGGAATCTGGGAAAGGACCAGGAGGATGGTTTTCACTAATTTACAAAACGCCTGCTCTATTAAGTAGTGAGCAATTCTCAGTATTCAAAGCTGTACACGCCTGGAGAGATCAGATAGCAAGAAAGGATGATGACAGCATTAATTTCGTCATGTCGAATTCAGTTGTTGTCAATCTAGCCAAATTCATGCCCATGGATATGATAGCCTTACTCAGTATCATTCGACCAATATCTCACAGCGTAAAATCGCGTACTGGGGAACTCTTGGAAGTTATTAAGGCGGCAAAAGAAAACGGAAAAGATGGTCCAAAATCGATAGACGTCCTAAGAAAATCACCGGATTCTGCCGCCACCCCAAAATCCAACACTGGAGCGAAATCCACATCGCAAAAGCTATCCAAATTTGACGTTACACCAGTAGACAAAACCGAACTTACAACAGAGACATCCTCTTTCTGGGGAGGTGCATTTGGAAGCAGCATATGGGAGCTCTCAACCACAACTCCGGATCAAGATAGCATGAGACTCGCGATTCCCTTACCCCAATTATCAGAAGAAGTTTTCGCCGAAACGAGTACACCTCTTACCGATCGATCCCGTATGGTCATGCCCGAAGCACAGACGCCTCTTACGACACCCACACCTAGCAAAGTAAAAGACGAACCATTTGTTCTAAAGCGAGGCTCAAAGAGAAAGAGCGAAACCATTACAGATCCAGATGAAGACCAGAAGGCTACCGGTGATTACGACATTTCTCTTGACTATACCTCCTCCGCCGAGGCCGAAAGACGTCGGGCTAAGTTTGCAAAAATGGAGGAGAAACGATTAAGAAAACAACAGAAAAAAGAAGCAGCCCAGGAACTCAAGGCAGCGGCACAAGAACGTAAAGCAGAAGAAGAAGAATCTGAAAATGAAGAAGTAGAAGAGGACGTAGAGAAATCGGAAGCAGAACAAGCGGATGAAGAACCAGGACAAGAAGAAGAAGATTTCGATTACAGCAAAGCGGAGTCGGTACTTAATTCCAAAAAGGATAAGAAAGACAAAGGTGGAAAGGGTGGAAAGGGAAAGAAAGAAAAGAAGCCTTTTGATCCATACCAGAAGAGTAGCAATGCGGAGAAGGGAATGAGGAGAGTGCAAAATGGGGAGAGAGGGGGACGAAGTGCAACTTTTAAGAAGTGAGGGGTCATTTTAAAGGGGGAATATTACTCAGGTTTAGAGATCACGAATATAGGGATGATGAATATGGAGTGGAAGATTTAAGAATTGAAGCTTGAGAATTAAATCGAGCGGACATGTAGCATGTGAGCAGAGGATGAATGAAGAAGTGCAGAGGCGGATATAAGGAAGTAAACGATGAAGGGGGTGAAGAATGAGAGGGAACAGGTGAGGTGAGGATCTTGGTGCATATGATGGATATGATAATACCTGCCTACCTGCTTATCTACACTACTATAATCTAATATAGTGATTTGCGGTACCTATAAACTTCCTTGAATATGAATTGATATCGTAAGATGGGATGGGATATGATGGGATATGATGCCATGTGAAGTGAAGTGTGATGCGGATGAGCAAGATATCGACAATTCTTGCTTTTTCGCTACGGAAAGAAAGGAGAAGGGGCCTGATTTGAATCGACGGGTTTGAGAAATATTCGTATTCGTTATTCTTTACATTTCCCTTTATATATTGTCATTCACATTGATATTGATATTGATACTGGTATAGTATACTTAAAATCCTGCATGCATGCACGTATTCATCCATCCATTCATTCATGAATCAATTTCATTCATCACAGAATATCGTATCACCTTACGCAGCATACCTATCGCAAGAAGAAGCCTGCCTAACCACCTAATAATCTTCCCAGAACCCCCTCCCTGCATTGTTCCCAACCTATCCGCTATCAACCCAGCCTAGCCCAGCCTAAATCATAGGTACCCATACATAGAAAGAGAAGAAGAAAAAAGGGTAACTCGTCAACGCCCGCCAATATTGAACGATCCAGACTTTGGAAAATTCGATGCACACTGTTCCACACACATCCCACAATTTTCCATAGCAATTTTTGTTTGAAAGAAATCCTATTTCTTTTCCTCGAAGTAGAACTTGCCAAGACCAGCTTGATCGGGACTACCAAGCGGAGGTCTACTCGCCGCAGAAGGACTATCCTCAATTCTCTCTTTTAGAATCTTTTCGGCAGCTTCGGCACCCACTCCCGTACCTAATCCCGAACCGGTCGAATTGCGATTCCCGGCGATTCCTACCCCCTGACCCCGCGCAGCCGCGTCTACATATCCACTTGTGTTATCATCTGTGATTCCATCTAGCATTCTCGCATCGCGTTTCTGTTGCTCGGTGGTTGTCGACGTTGATGCGCTGATGGGTGTTCCGGGATTGCTGCTTGAGACTTCTTTTGCTAAACCGCTTTTTCCTACGGTGAGGGGACTCGCGAGAAGATTACTCCGGCTGTATATTGGTCCGCTGACGGTACTTCCGGCTCCTTCGCCAAAACCGACTAAGCTCGTATCGTCGCTCATTCCATCCTCATTGCCTTCTTCATCCATAGCAGATGCGGAAAATCGATCCCGATCATCGATTTCCCGGAAGTTGTTATCCATGCTCATTTCATCATCATCGGCTTCCGTTTGTCCTTTCGCGCTATTAGATGCCCACGTAGTTGTTCGGCCGGTGAGAGATCCAGTTGCAGATGCAGAGCCGACGGTAGACATGCGGGTTGTGTAGACGGGGTTTCCGGCTTGATCGAAATAGCCGGGAATCTGACCGGTTGCAGGGACAGAGGTGTTACCACTAGGGTTCTGAGGGGTCGCCGTGGTGACTCGTTCAAGTCCTGCAAGACGGGAAATTCGATCCGCGCGTTGCGCTTCGAGAGTATTGCTAGAGAGAGTGTGTTGGTGGTGAGAACTTGCGGTAGGGTGGGCGGAGCCACGATGTCCATCTTTGATGGCAGTTGTGGAGAGAGCGGAGAGGGATGTGGTGGTTGAGTTGGGAGTTCCTCTAAAGAGAATTAGATTAGTGGTATGTTAGAGATTGGTGGTGGTGGTGGAGGGGGCAGCTACGTACGGTGCATCGGTTGGAGTATCGACAGTCGATGGCGGTTCGGGCATACCGATTAATGTAGGTGTAGATGACATTTTGATGGTGAACTTTGTATTAGGTGATTTTTAGTTATTTATCGTGTGTTCAGGTTGAGTAAGAACGTAGGTATGTTTGGTGGAATTGGAAGCTTCTTGGCTCGTTTGGTTCGTTTGCTCTCAAGGTGGGTTGATTAGCTCGATAGTCTCTGGAGCTGTAAGGCTGGACCAAAGATTTACGCCTAGTAATAAGATTAGGCTCTTGAATTCCGTTGGTTGAAAGAATCTTGATTTGATTTCCTTTTTTTATGTAGTTTGTAAATAAGATAGTAATGTTGGATCCCTTCGAAATAGTATGATATCAATCGTATTGCTTGCTTGCTTGCTATGAAAGTTCTTTCTACTCCAATATTCTTGATAGAAAGATGGAGATTAAATTATCTACCTGGGTCTTTAATAGATGAAGGAGAAAAGCAGCTTAAGCTTCAAAAGCTGCAGGATCATCTAATGACGCAGTTCCTAAGACGCTAGTGCATATCAGTCCAACCCCACATTGCAGAAACATACTATTCCTGTTTTGCTGCTAGTGAGAAGTTAATTTCCCCTGTCTTTCATTCTTCTAACAACATGATCTCTCCACTCACACTCATATCAACATACCAACAGGCCATCTTACAAGGCAAGATGGTGAAGTATGATTTGAGAAGGGAACCAACTTACTTCCAGGATTGCGATTCGTTGAGTTCGGCCCACGGTTCACATGCTACTTGCCAACATTTCCGAGATACAATTACCAACTGTGAAGCATGGCGGTCAGCAATACGCTTCTCACGTGGCTTGAGTTCAAGTAGAACTTTATGGCGTTATTTGGGATGATTAACACTACAGTTGCTGTTCTAATTGAAAAGAGACGACTGGAGATTGAAAGAACATCATTGCTTTCCAAAGCTTTATCTTCTAAGTGGCCGTTGACTCGTTTCTCCTCTTCATCATAGATTAGAACGACAAGCTTCCATCAGTTCCATGTCAAGGTCAGCAGGCTCAAAAATAATAGAGCGTCAGCTTGCCCTATTGGGTTTCTCGAAGTCTGAAATATCGATTTACCTCGCCATCTTCACAAAAATACACTAAATGTTGTATTGGAGGTTACTTATCCTACCCACTTGAGTTGTCCGGAGAATGGTACATAAAATTCTTTTCAATAATCTCTTGTGCCCATGGTTGACTAAGGGCAGACCGTATATTTACTATGGTAAAATTCACCAGGCACGTTCACCATTTCTTCATGATCACAAATTTGACTGGTCGTTCTCTACGCAACCTTGATACAATTGCGCAAGTGCCTCTTTATTAAAAATAAAAAAAACTCACGCTTAAGCGTACATAATTCTCACTGTTATCTTAATGTCATTTGTGTAGAAAATTATTTCAAGATGTTATCAAAATGGTGACAAGTTTTCCATTCTTGTTAAGTTATCGAATCATCCTAAAGGCCTCTTTTGTAACCATTCACATTGCCAAGCCCAATCAGAACCTTCAAGTGATCTGGCAAGCCTCTCATTTACGATGGAATATTTCATCGAACTGCTGCAACTTCCCGCTCATTGCATGTACAGCAGTCCAACTTCTGTCGAGGTTGCCGTCGACAGGGACAGTAGGCAAGCCATATGGTACGGGGGAGTCGTTGTTGGCAAGGTAGCGTTGAACACGATGTGTAGAGAGGTGCTCAGCTTCAGTGGAGGACGTAGCGTTCGAAGGGCTATGCGAGGTAGTACTTGGGCTAAATCGAAGGAGGATACGTTAGAAATTATTCCTTGAAATGGTCACAGTTGAGAGGTAGGAATGAAAGAGCTCTTGATTAAAAACAAAGTATTGCATTGCATTTAGTAGTTTTTGGCTATAGATAACCTCATAGCAGGTGAAACCGGGATGTGCAAAGATGGACAGAGAGGACGAGCTGCAGGATACTTGATCCAATGCAGACACTGCTGAAAGAGTATCTTGAAGTTCAAAAGGCTAGAGATAGAAAGAAAAAAGCTATCGAGGAAAATCATGGTATGTTGCGAACTTTAGACAATATTCTGTATGGTATTATCGAATGCAGGAACCAAAGATAACTTACTCGGAGGTTATAGAGCCTTGCACAGCGATGCAGGAGCTCTTACTAGTGTTCGACATAGTTACTTTGGGATTTGAGGTACGTAGACGTATCGTTCGAGGTTGGCGAGAGGAGGTTTGGAACTGAATTATGAGAACATGAGCAAGAAGAGTATCTTGTTTAAAGAAAGAGAAGACTGAAAACATCAGGGGAATTAAATATTTACATATTTAAGTGCAAAGCACCGAAGGAAACTCTTGAGCAATCATTCATGTCAGGTATTTCTGAAGGTCTCATGAAACGAGCGAAAAGGAGTGACGAGTTTTAGTGCCATATCACTCTTCCACTTTTCTCGCCAAACCCTTGTTTGGTAGCGGTCGTAACACTATTTACTCTTTTCGGTCGCGTTTGTAATCGTATCGCTCTTCCCCACCTTTCTTCCCAGACCACTCTTCCACACCTACTTACTAAATCTTTGTTCGGTGTCGCGGTTGTAACCCTATCTAGTACACACTTCACCCAAAATCTTTTGGGTGTGCATATCTTGTAAATCCCTGGTTAGGAAGGAGCCGTGGAAATCATTGGATATCATCACTCGAAGCGAGTATTTTTAAGTGCTTCATCCAATGGACTCACGATTATTTCCCTTTCGGTAACACAGCATATGCAATGTAGCATAAAGTAATCGGTAGAAATTGGAGGCTTCAAGCTGATCCTTCCTCCGCTATTCCCAGTTGAGGATGGAAGCTTGTTCCTTCTCTTGGTCACTGAGGTGGGGTCAAAATAAGATGCGGACCTATGAAAATGGCGATGAAGCAGACGTGCCATGCTGGCATATGTGCCTTTTCTCTATTTGACTCGCTTAGGCCAATCATCCCTGAGTATGATCCCTGTGTATTTTAAAGTCTCTCAGCCAGACGCTGAAGGATACTTGGAAGCTTGGATAAGGCCAAGTAAGGGCATTTTTCTATCAGACCACATCTTTAGTATAATTGGTTGTAATTGGACAGTTGATCATGGCTGGAAGAAGATTGAACGTAGTAAGGCGAAGAGGCTGGGGATGATTGTGGCGAGGCAAAGATGATGTGACAAAATGATCTTTTCCTCAAGAACTATAATCTTCAACACTGTTGAAAATATTTGAAAGCAAACCAATATTGGGGGCCTAAAGCAATGCGAACTACTTTAAATTCATAATAGATGGCATTCTTGATTAGGATTCGAGGCCAGGGCTCCAAAATGATTTTGAACAACAAGGCTGCGTGGGAGAAGGAAAATCCTGACTTTGCAAACTCACTACATGCGGAAGAATTGCAAAACACGATCTTTCGTGTTTTCGGTCGTGATTTGAAAGCAATTCAAGGCTGATAGGGGCAAAACAGTGCGTATGCGTCTCAAAATATTCGAAAGAAATTTATCAACCGCATTGCTCAGAGGTAGAATACTTTCAAGCGAAACTGTACTGAAGAATTTTCGACGATACAAAGATTTGCCACCCAGGCTGGTCTTCTAAAGTGGCTATACTCACCTCATCCAGTCAGGAATACAACACAGATGTATACAAGAATATGATCATTCTGATCGCAGTACGCTCACACCTTCTTTTGAAAACTAATGATTCTAATATATACCTATTTCGTAAACGTTGATCTAAATCTAGTTTCCCATCGACGCCAGGCTCGGAGAGTTACATGGCTATGCGCTTCAAGCTTTTTATCCCAACGCCAAGAAATACGTCTTGCTGAATCTTGCATCGATAAATCTGCCTGGACGTTAGTATGATAAACATACGATAAAATTGCTTTGTGCATACATCCTGCTATAGCATACAGCATACTCCGAGAACTAGGGAATCCAGCCTTGTCGAAACACGGTATCGATGACGTACACATTTACGCAGAAAGAATTGCGGATTATGTAGTACGGACTATGTCCCGAGGGATAACACTGTGTGAAAATGTCTTGGAAACCTCGAAATTTTGTTCTTCAGATGCAGTGGTTTGATGCTAGATGCCAAGCGCTTTTTTTCATGAGCTATATCGTGCCGAACCATTTCGGGTTTCGGCCACAAGGAATGGTCCGAATCGGCAGATCGTTTGGAATCTAGTCGGATTGGTTGTCGTTTCGTCGCAAATTACACCGTAAGCCGCAATGCAATTCCATAAGGCTCCGCGGAAGAGTAATATTTTTTGGCAAGTTTATTACGCCACATTCTGAACATAATTAAGTTTGTGAGCCAAGCCTGCGGCGCTTTCTAACTCAATATCGAATTGCGGGGGTTTACCAAGATTTTGATTTTGTCTCTCAGTTATTCTTTCGAATTGACTAATTCTCCTTGAGGTAATAAATAAACAAAGTCCCTGGATAAAATCATATCGTTGGCCCCTGAACTGAATTTATTGATTTCGCTTGTGGTGGCAATCTACTTTCGTCCTCTACATCAGTCTAGGAGCTACCACTTGATATAGTGTATGGCATCGGAGTTAGCAAATTCAAAGTACTTCCCTTACAATCATCTTATTAGTTCTTGCATCAGTCTACCTTTTATCCTCACCGTGTGGCTGCAAGTATCGCTACATTCACATGTCCAGAATAGTAATTCGCATGCGTCACACAATTTAATTGTGCGCACGGAATCTTTGTGGAACTTTTAGACTTTGAATTCTTTCTTGCGTACTCTGAAAGGTAATTAAATGTTTGAACTAGCGTAGGAGGTACAAAGCTTTTATTCCTTGACGCGAACTGCCCCACTTCCTGGATCGCTCCCTATTCTATAGCCTAAATGGACTCGCTTCCTACGTTTCACGATCTGCTAATTAAGAATTTGATGGAGCTATCAGAATTCAGAAAATGAGAGATGGTTTGTCTCCTCCATCGCTTATTGCCAGACAGAGTTTTGTTCCAGCCAACTATACTCTAGCCAAATCACCCCGTTGAAAACAAGCCCTACTTCAAAATCCTCGCAAGCTCTGAGGCCGCAGAGCGTCTTTGTAATTTTGTTATGTTGTATACACTAGTTTTATGTAGCTTTCAAAATATCGTTGCGCTGACAAAATGAGTATTGAACAAAGTTGCGACAAATACATGCTGCTGCTTGACAAAATGATTACCTGCCATACATGCACTTGTTGGATGGCGCACAGAATTTTGAGGATCTAACTCGGACAGTAATAGCAGGAAAAGGGCAGACATACGGAAGTTACATTGCTAGAGAAAATTTTAGATCTAAAGACGCGTGCGCTTTGAATCGCAATGAATCTGTTTGAAATTCCTGAAGCAAGAGAGGGAGCTTATCTCTCCAATGGTTCTGGTCCACGTTTCAAAGGAACCATATTGAAGTTCTCCCGATAAGGAGAACTCATAGTATCCCTTTCTGAATGTACCTCTATGCTTGAACGTACATGCACCTTATCCACCGAGACATTGCCTTCCTCAGCATCATGTAAGCTTGTGAACGGGTGCGTTGAGTCCGTCGACATTGATTCCCCGAGAGTAAACTCTCCTTTTCTTTTGCGATTTTGTTTGCTGGGCCCCGATCCGATTGTCCAAATTGCTGGTCTGTCTGAAGATGGTGGTGATGTTGCGTTCTTCTTGCGCCTGAACATACACACCCATACGATGCGCAGGGTCGGAAGACAAGCTTTCGTCGGTTAATATCAGCATGTCCCATTTAGGATGGGAGAGATGAAAATTGGGAAGTTATGAAGATAAGTGAAGCGGCCTACCTGATACTATTGCAAAATTACTCTCCACCACGGCCCATATCCCCTGGTTCACCCAGTTCCAGCTAAAATCAGAAACCGAGTTCTGCTGCCAAACACTGATCAACCTCATAATTGATGCTATACATACGCTGTAGCAGATTGATATTAGGATAAATGCATATTAGACATAAGTTACATGACTTTTTGAGAACTTACAATCCTCCAAGTAGGAACGTGCCCATCAAGAGTCGTTTTTGAGACCAGGCAGTATTCAATCGCAGAACGTATGGGATTGGTAATAACAGCAAAGCAACATCCGTAAGGATATTAGGAACCGAAATACCGATCAAGAACTGTTGGCTATTGACGTTGCAAGAAGCATTTATGTCTTTATCCCAAAAGCCTTTTGGAGGCACGCAGGTGAAAATGGAGAGAAAAAGCTAAATGGGTTGAGTTAAAATCCTGGTACTGGATGGAGAGATGGATCGCTTACAACTGCAATTCCCCAAGATGTGACAATCGCCGCTAGTATTGTTACTGGCCACTTGATACTGGTGCTTCGAAAGACTCGCCAGTATAAGGCCAAGATAGAATATTTGACGAAGACGATGATGACGGTGTATATAATTTCAGCCATGAAGAACCCCAAGAAGAAATTATAGTCCGCTTTAGGGCCAAATGCCTCCATATGTTTCCCAAATCCGTTTGGTATCCCTAGTGTTGGATGAGTAACAGTGAAAGGAGTGAATGAGTGCAGAGAGCTCAAACTTACACCAACAAAAATTAATCATCATCGCAACACCGCCAACCTGGATTGAATTAATTCCGATTTCTTCTTCGCAAGTGGAAACTTACCAGTGCTATGCAAATGAAAAGATCATCCAACCACAAACCAGCACCAGCAACTCGCCGCGACCAAATGCGAAGTCCCACAGCCACTAAAGCTGCGAAAAATGTGATAATGTCTGCTGCGTATAAATTGACTTGCCTACTGGCAGACAGATCGATTGAATCAGCCATAGCAGACGTATATTTGCAGTAAGAATAGGATGGAGTGAAAATAGGTATGAAGAAAGCTCCAAGTCAGCAATCCGTAGGATACTGGTCCGGTGGTCAGCAGCAAGTATAATATAACATGGTAAAATTCTGATGTTACACATATGCCGCTTCCTTTCATGCAGTCATCTTCGGATACTTGATCTCATATTACATGGTTTTGGCTTACTGTAGAATTATACGTATGTATGCTCAAGGAATGGCCATCAGCTCGGACTCAGCCGTGTATTGGATTTGATGCTGTGTTCAGGCGGTTTAATCATCCATCATTGATTCGACAAGCAAAGGTCGTGATATGAAACTATACAATGCAACAAAATTTGGAGGCCTTAAATCGATAGGATATCGAGATTCGAGAAGACTAATCAATCATCTTGGTGAATCTCGCTATATATCGGCACAGCGGAGAAATCGAACACAGCTTTGGGTAGGTAGGTACCTAGCTACTGTTATATGTCTATTAATCTATCTTTAGGGTTGTTTTTTGTTCTTGGTACAGGCCTCGGGATATCTCCATGGTAGAGCAGGGATCATTGATAGGGGCAATACATTAGGAGAAGACGTAAGCCCCGCACTGTGTAACGTTGGCGAGGAATTTTTTAATTATTACCCGCTGACTGCCGATCATTTCCACCCGTTTGATTCTCAAACGAGTTAGACCCAACATTGCTGATGCATGCAACGTGATATTTACCCACACATATATGGGCTCATCTACTGTGAAATATTTCTGTTTCAACAACTTTTGAATAACACCTTTCAAACTATCTCAGATCTAATATCGCGATATGAGTTCTCCTCGTCCAACTCTGGTATTCTTTGCGGGTGCGTTTGCTGATCCCTCTTGCTTCGATCATGTTGTGCCTCTCTTCGAGAAGGCCGGATATCCATCCGTCTATGTTCGCATTCCTTCCTGCAATCCAGACCCTTCCAATTTGGACTCAATATCTTCTTCCAACGATGTTTCAGAAGCTCGCAAAAATGTTCTATTGCCTCTGATTGAGGAGCAACACAAAGATGTAATTGTTATTGCTCATTCTTATGGAGGAGTCGTTGGAGGAGCTGCTGCAGCTGGTTTGAGTAAAGCTGCTCGTAGCTCTCGCGGTGAAGCTGGTGGTGTCTTGGGTCTGGTATACTGGGTCGGCAATATTGTCTGTGAAGGTGAAAGCTTATTTGAAGCTGTCGGTGGTGCATACCCTCCTTTCATCAAAAGTGGAACAGTGAGTTTGAACCCAAGCCAGCCCAAGTTGGGGGGGTTGTCCATTGCTAATGAAATTTTTTGCTTTGCCATAGCCATCTCCGGGTCTTGCAGTCATTGATCCTGTAATGCCAATTCTCTACGCTGATTGTGACACATCTTTAGCATCGACTCTCGAAGCTGCTATGATTCCCCATGCCTTAGCAGCCTTCGAGACCCCGGCTCCGGCTCCAGCTTGGGCAGAAGCTTCGTTTGATGGACGTCGTGTCTACATTCGTACTGCGGATGACCAATGCAATCCATTGTTTTTACAAGATATTTGGATCGAGAAGAGCAAAGTTTCGTGGGATATCGCAGATCTCAAGACATCTCATTGTCCTTTTATCAGCTGCCCCGAAGAAATCGTTCGAGAAACCCTTAATTTCATTGAGAAATGGACTTAGTTTGAGAATCAGGAAAGAATGCAGCGCTCTATGCTAGACTTGTGGAATGGAATAAGTAATACTCTATCGATTATGAGGCAATAGATCCAGACTAGGAGCTCATGCAAGGTGATCTATAATGGGAAAACAGACCAATGTATACTTGTCTATTTTCGATACATAATAATCGCTATCATAGGGCACATGACTTGGATTTGCGATGCAACAAATTCAAAGGTATAATCACAATACTATAGTGTCTTCAATCCAATTCAGTCCAGAACCAGTGAGGAGTCATTTAGATCATCGTATAGTTCTAGCGTGCTCAACCACTACCTAGGTACCTTTCTTTGACATAATATAGTCTAGTTCTTATGATAGGCCGGGTAAGACACAGTGATGACATGATTCTCGGTGTCATCTTCATTGATTGCCGGACCGATTTTGATTTTGCGAATTTTCTCACTACTAAGATCAACTCAACTCATATCTGTGCCAGAAACCAATAACTTCTCATTTATCGTGTTGAGAAATTCGAAATTCGAAATCTAGTAAGTTCTGAAGGTTCATATAGAAAGCTGATACCCTCTTTCAAAACTTTATCTTTGGCCTCCAAAATTTATGTCCCTCCTTTCGAAATCCTTTAAAACTTTTGACCTAGGCGCTTACTCAGCCCGGCACTCATTCAGAATAACGCCGAGTAGACAAGAAGAACCCAAGACAATGCAACGTTCCAGAGTAGTCATCACCATCATTGCGAGAGCATGATCTAATCTATTGCCCGTATCCATTCCGCTGGGGTAATACGAGCCTTTCGCATTGTTTATACCTCATGGTAACTGTTGATTATCTAAGAAGACGATGAGAAAAATGAAGGGTTGTTTTTCGTCACAATTTGGACACTAGAGAGAGGCACATCTACGATTATGTTTTGCATATCGGGGATGTTTTCCATACCAGGGCTTTGACACAAGGGGCTTTGAGGCGTTGACCGTGCCCCAGGCTGGAATTGGACTGGCATTCTAGGGAGATAAACAATATGTGAAGATGACATTTCAAGTTGTTTGTGTAACCGTTTTTGAAGGGGTTTCAACCAATTGTTGCTTCACCTAGCCACTATCTGACGTGGGAATAGGAATGAGATTTGATTAATATCCATCTACGTAATACATTCAAGCAAATCAAAGGGGAAATCCGTATACGAACATCGCACCGCAGAACTATTGTAGACCGGATCGTCCTTCTAATTGATCTCCGGATATTATCTGGGCTCAAGGGAACGAGCAGGCTTACCGGAACCTCACCAATAATGATCAAACCAATTTTATCATGAGTAATAAATGCCGTTTCTCACTGTCCAGCTTATGCTCATGTGTTACATTCTAGCTTCGGCATTGAGTCAATAGTATGTCACTGTAGCTCTTTTGCCGCAACGGTGCATTTTTCATTTCAGAGATTGTATCGCCGGCTGTGTTTATCCCATATATTCGAGATAGGGGTTGTAGAATTCCAGGCGGACAATGGCATCGATGAGGTTGGCAGAGTCCTACTGGCAGGATCTTTCAGAACAGAAAGTTTCACAAAAGAGACAAGAGAGGCCATGCTATATTACCAAGGCTGATAGAGTAGTATTGACTACCTTGGAAGCCGTAATGGGGCAATTGTCCCAGGCATACATGAAAGTTAGGTTACAATTACATGTTATCTAGTTTTTTGTTCTCATTTACTACCGGTGCTGTGTCTAGGATCGCTATTATATGGCCAATATCTTGGAGATCCAAGTCTTTCAAGTGTAAGACGTCGAATCTTTTGTCCGCTTCTATTTATGACTCTACGTATGGAAATCAGAATGCTTATCGTCAATTACGAAGTACAACAGCTGAGGATCAAGTGAAGGCTCAGTGTGAGAGCTCTTGCAACCTAGCGTCATATCCCTTTTAGAACGATTGATTAGTATCAACTGGACAGAAAGCACTACTGAACGCGGACGACACGCATTTGACATAAGAATAGATTCAATACTTCGCCACACATGTTTTCAGGCATTCACGGTTGCAAGGAGTAAGCACTGCTTATAAAGAGGGCTCCAGACCTCAAAATTATCTCCATTCACCAGTGTTTCTACGCAATTCTTCTTCCTATTTCCCCAAAATTCTTCAGAAATCATTCAATTAAATAGCAATGGCTCCCTTCATGGCTTCAACTCCACAGTCGGTCGACACTTATGAGTCTATTCCCAAGGGTGTTTATGCCTTGAAGCGCGATTTCAACGCGAGTACTAGGTAAGTTACTCATTAAACACTTGCAATTCACTTGAGCTCGCTTTTTCTGACTGAAATTGTTGTAACAGACTTACTGCTCAGCACTACCTGTGGAAAGATGCTCTCAAGTTCAACATCCATCCAGAAATACCTACGGACAACAGTCAGATAAGAGTTGCAGATGTTGCAACAGGAAACGGGTTTGTCAAGGCACTACTTCTGCCTCCTAGCTAAACGCTGATATTTAATCCTAGTATCTGGCTTTTGGATGTGGCACGCGAAGTTCCTCCGTCGGCAAGACTAGACGGATTCGACATCAGTCTTGATCAATGTCCTCCATCTCCATGGCTACCGGCCAATACCAATCTTCACACCTGGGACGTCTATAAAGAGCCACCAAAACAATTTCAGGAGACGTTTGATATTGTTCATGTGAGGTTGATTACAGTTGCTATCAAGAATAATGATCCCAGACCTGTTTTGGCGAATTTGCGGAAATTACTTAGTAAGTCGATCATATGCTCAAGTCCATCGTGTTCACGGTGCTGACACATGAAATCTAGAGCCTGGTGGTTTCCTTCAATGGGATGAGGCTGATAGCGTTGATTGGACCGTCAAAAATATTGACTCCTCTGTGGCTACAGACGCCGTAAGACGCTTGTTTCAACAGCTATGTGGATCTCACGAGTAAGTGGAGACTTGGCAAAATTGGATCCCGATCTGCTAACGAACCTAGCTGGAAGCGCTACATGGTAGACATACTCAATGAAGATGGATTTCAAAATGTCCGACTCCACAAAGTAGAATATGACCTCACTATGGCAAGGTATTGGAATGACGTGTAAGAAGCCATACCACAACGCTCGGGAGAGTATACATCTTGCTAACACTTTCTAGATACATGAGTACTTGGGATGAGTTCGCGAAAATGATTGTACGAAAGCCTGAAGAATCACTGCAACTCAGCCGGGAAGCCATGGATCAAGTGCGTGATGGTTGTGCTATATCTTGCCCTAAGCTTGTCTGGATTGCCCAGAAGGCTTGGTAGTCGACAAGTTTATTTCTGTAAATGATAGAGTGCAATAAGTCTTTGAAATTCCATTTCAATACGAATGTAAACAATCTTTTTTTTTTGTTCACAGCAGCCATGAGATCAAGCAGAGTCCGTGAGTTAAAGTACTACCTAGTCATTACCAGTTACATAATAAACGCCTATGAATCTATCAAACTAAAAAAGAAAAAAAATATGCAACATCTCCAATCAATCATTCGATATTCATATCACCTTCAGTGTTTCCCATAATCCCCCCACCTACTCTTCAAATCATCATATTCATCCTCCTCTTCCACCCCTAGCCTCTTATTAACCATTCTCTCCACTCTCCTAATCAATCTATCTTCCTCCGCCTCCGTTCCATCCCAAGCTCCCTGCCCCATTACCCCAGGATTCTTCACACTAAAAAGATCTTCGGGCTTATCCTCCACCACTTGATGAAACCCCGTATATATCGCTTTTGTAAATTTCTCCGCATCAGCTTTTCCACGTTCATCATCATCTCGAGTTCGGATTATGCGACGTTTGCGATCGCGAGAAACCTGATTTAGACGTGCATAAGCCCAGTCATCGGGGGAATCGATATAAAATCCTTTGGGAAGCCAGAGACGAAGCCAGTTCACAAAGGTCACGAAAGCGGAGTCTTTAGTACTCGTCTTGCAATCGTCGGGGATTTCCTAAGGGGGTATTGTAAGACTCATGTTCTAGTGGGAATGGAATGATGGGAAATAATTACGATGGATTCGACTTTGCTAAGTTCAAACCCGAGAATCGTGTATACGCTCCACTACACCGCTGTTAGTCCTGCTTCGGAGAGATTCTTTCACACAAAGAAAGGTACTCACCAAAGCCGCATGTCGATAAATCATATCAATAGCTTGACGAGGCGGCATATGGATCATGCCAATCAGTCCGTGCGACTTTGCAGTTCTGAAGAGAATTCCACTTCTATTATGGGCTCTGCCATTCTGGTCAAACCACATAGCTGGACAATTGACCATTCCATCTTTGAGTCTGATACCTGCCTCTCTGTCATAGGCAACAAGTGCTAGTCGTTCATCGTGATCTTTCTTCTCGTCGAGTCGATAAAAGTGCAGCTCTATTAGGTGTGGAAGTTCGTGGACGTGGGCTGACATTTTGGGAATCAACTATTTGAAGATGGTTGTGCTTTAGAAGCAAATGGAGGTTCTCAAAAGAGAGGAAAAGTCCACATAAATAGATGGAGATTTGTGGTCAGCTTGACGTGGTGGCGCAGAATGTAGGCTTCCTTGTAGGCTTTCAGGGTCTATTATAAGGCCTTGGGAAATTACCTAAATAACTTGTTGGGCAGCAAGCTTCTTGTGAATTGACAAGGTACTACAACTCTAATCGCAAAGCCGTAAGACTTTATTCGTCAGATTGATTCATTTCTGGCGGTGGATGATAAGAAGTCCCTGCAAATATGATAGCCATAATAGTCCAGACAAAATAGCTAGCTTGACGACCCTACAGACGAGTCATTGAGGGTCGCGATTAATATAACCCGACTTATCTTGCTGAAGCATTGTCATGAGGGCGAGCCACCATAAAGCTAGACCTTGATATAATGACTTGTCTATATGGCCAGCCATTGGTGTTCGTCAATGGCCCAGAATGAGGTCATTTCCACAAATTCGTGAATTTTCCGACCAAAAATGCCTATTCAGACAGTTTATTGGATGAAGACCTTTTGAATCATGTTCTATTATTGAAGTTCCTGTTATCAGAAACTCAGCATATTGAACGAGGAATCTTTGGAATACATCTCGAGAATTCCGCAAGGTCAATTCAATATTCGCACCGGGAGCTCTCCAAGCTCACTGATACTGGGGCCCCCTCGTGCAGATGGGCCTAGAGTCCAATTTGAGAATGACAATATTAGAGTATTGATTCTTGGCCAGTAAATTGGTCTACGCAATCCAAGGCAATTTTCGAGGCCCAATAGTCTTGCAGTGAGCATGGACTTCCAATAATGATAGTCCACATCTCGTAAACTTTTACCCCCATCAAAACTTACAACTTCATATGATTCCTTGGTATATATTCTGTAGTATGAAAACGTATCGTGGAAATTCTGGTTGTTGAGAAGTCAGAATTCAACTAGGATTAGAGAGAAAACGACAATTTCCGGGTGGCAAGGCGGTCGCACATCAGGAGACCAACGAGATGAGTAAGAGACCAGAAAATGAACTTCACCAATCCGCGCGCTTGACTTTCTACTGACACAGACTACATAGCTGCAATTTTGATATCATCCTAAGTTCGGGTGTGGCAATCAAACACGCATCCGAGTTCTTCTTGGCAAAGCTACTGGAACCGAACTATAGGGCTGATGCAGTACAACTCGGCACGATAATGGTCGCACGTTGAAGTCGTGATCTGTTCATTTGAGTGAGACCGGAGAATTTTCGTACTTGGTAGAGATCCATATTAATTCTCCTGGTAAGGCTGAGGCTTGGGTGAGTGAACAGTGTGTTGAGATGGCACCACTCCACGTGGAAAATTGGTACCATGATTCAAAAGCTCCGGTTTTGTGTAGAGCTCAGAAATTGATTTATTGGGTTTAGATTCAATCTTTGTATCGTAGTCTCGAATCATTGATCAAGATCGGGTTCGACGATCAGTTGTGAGAGAGAAATGTTGTCTGTCGTGAATTTGTGAGAGCAAGTTGGCGACAGAAATACTGTACTTGAATTTCCGGTGGTGCATTAGGCCTTAGTATCCACTTGATTCGTCGCTGATTGAACCCTAAACCTTGAGCCGAAGATGAGCCGTGAGAATGAACACTACGGGACCAACCTGGAAGTCTATGTAATCGTTAGAATATTAGGAGAAAGATGTAGTACCATACCTCATCATATCAAAGTTGTGTCAATGAATTGTGCCATCTGATGGTGCTAGTCTCGGAAAAATAATTAGTTAGAAGATCAATCCGATGGTCTCTTTTGGCCCTGGTTTCTATCTCACGGGGTTGGACCACCTGGGAGAGAAAGAAATTTTCAGCTTGTGAGATGAGGCCAAGTACCAGCGAGGCTCGCTTCATGGCCCGTTTCATGTTACCAGCGATTACGTTCCCGAGAGGAAGCCGTCTCAACCGATGATCGGGAATTTGTCCGAGAAATGCTGTGACCACACCCACTTCGATTATCATTATTCTCCTTGTTAAATGCAACCAAACCTAGTCGTAGAGCCACATTAGAAAATCGAGAAAGCTTTCCTAACACACCCGGGAGATATTCTCGAAACCCAATACCAAGGTGGGATTATGTTGTGATTACTGCCTATCATATCGTTAGCTCGTATTAGAAGGGTACAAGGCTTTCTCAAAAAATGAGCAGAGCCCGGGGAACCCATAATACCTAACCGTGATCACGAAATATGTGAAATATTTCAGATGCTGTCCCACGGTAGTGTAGATTTATCGCAATCGTACATGACACCGATATCTGCCAAGCGTTGTCATGTTGTGCCTACCTATCCCCATTAAATGGCAGGACCGATTAAAGGCGGTAGAACAATGAGATGCGATTTATTTGAAATATGACAGCACCCAAAAAAATCTGTCAATATTGCACGATCTTGCAGTGCTCGGAGCACTCCCTGAGATATTGCACGCATCACAGCGTCTGCAGTCATGATAAATGAAAGATAAAAATCTATTGGGGGTAAACAAACATTTATGAAACTACGTAGACAAGGTTGATTCTTGGGCATCGGTACATCATCTTATATGCTATCGGTGCATCTTAAACCCCCATAAGAATAATAGAGTCATGAGTTGGATGAACTCTTCCAAGCTTTTTTGTGACGACCAAATTTCAAACACTAGATACTCACGTAGAGTAGGTCATTTAATTTACTTACATTTTGATTTCCATTCCCTAACCGTGAATCATCGCTAGTGATACTTACCATGTATTTTCCTATAATGCTACTATGTCTCTGTCGTAATGAAGTCTAAAATGCTAGCAATAAGTCTCTATTCGCGAAAGAGAACGATTAAATGTTTTTAGATTGAACATGGTCAGTAGGTAGTCCATAACGTAGTGTCCTATTTAGGTTCAGCCCTGCTACGAAGATATATATTTTTCAATACTACTTTGTGCTCTTATTTGTTTCTTTTCGTTTGTAACTGAGATTACTTTCAAAAGATTGTTACCCCTCAACTGGTGGTTCCACCCGATGATTATCTCACGGAGTGCATACGGCTTCTTCCGTTCCGAAAAGAAGTTCGGTAGGTAGGGTAGAGCAGCCACCCGTTATTATCCTAGTCCAAGATTTTGCTGTTGAACGCTTGGATATGAGTACTTGAATCCCCTAACGCCTCGATCTTAGGTGAATCTGATCGTGCACCTATAAGTAACGCAAGTTTATAGACCGTTGAAACTCCTGTCACTTCTTGATATCTCCCTTTCAGGTGCTTCTTCGTTTGACTGAGCTTTTTTAATACTGATAATATCTAAAGGGTAGTTCATATTCGAGTATGACTCTAAAAGTGCTAGTGTACCTTTTTACAAGATCTTTCCTCCGTCCTTCCTGTTGCAGATACTTCATTGATATACTAGTAAATTGATTCATTATTTTTATGTTTAGTAGTATTGGTTTTCACGTGTTAATTCTACACCCTTGACCCTTTGAAAGTACCGAAAAAACTCAGGCGTTTGCTGCCAAAAATCAAAAAAATCGTTGAACAAGTGTACAACAGTAGACATATACAAAGAGAGAAGAGCAGTCTGGATTAGGTTGGAATAGTCATTTTATGGTGTGCGACACACCCTTCGATATTGTGTGATGCGATCTAACACCATAGTTCGGCAATAGGCATGGTGCACGATGCATTAATCTCGTGGCTCGAGTGCATTGTGAAAAACAGCCTTCTCCCCAGAGCTTTACAGTCTCAAATTCATCGAAATTGCCGTCTATAAAACGGTAGCTTTCCAATTCGTTATTATATAAGATCCCTCTTCTCGAAGCAAGGCTCCACGTGTTTTAAACACTTCCCTCCAGATTCAATTCCTCTTGTCACCATTGAACCACGATACTTATGCGAACCGCTCAATCAAACCCCTCCACAAGCACCGTTGTCATGTCTAACTTGAGTCAATGCTCCAATTTGGCGGTCCAAGGCTCCGAGGTGGCTGGGTCAGTAATCTTTCTTTTTAAATCCGTTTCCCTTTCATAGATGGTACATTGAACTCCGGAATCACATATCCCAATATTTTCTTTCGACGGTTTTTAAGCTTCGTTGAAGACCCATTCTCTTCTAGCACTTTTGATGCCTTGCTTTATTCCTTGCTGGATACTTGCTAGGGTCAAGTCTTTCTCTTCTCGTTATCATCACTCGTCCCCTTCGCTTTAGAGCCTAAAACAATTAGCTTTGCTAACTATACACTTGATATCGCCATTGATAGTCCTGTCACTCTTTACATGTTAATCGTTTCCTTCAGCTTCTCTCCCCGTCTCAAAGCAAAACCAGAAAGTCTAACACTCTTGTATCCAACTAGAACAAATGAAACTTATACTCCGCCGAGGTGTTCCAGTTCCGTACCCATCTCGAACGAAACTAACAATACCTCATCACTCTATGCTTACCGCATAGATCGCTACCTTTCTGATCCAGATAATTCTGTCCCCCATACCTCGCCTTCTATTATCGGCCACGAGCCGTGCAGCGCAAAAAACACCGAGCTTCGCAGGGAAGCTATCGTAACGGACCTCAAAAGATGTATTACCGAGTTCCGTGACTAGCTGTGACACATGGGGGAACGTTGGCTTCGTAATAAGCTGCCATTCAGAGAGCTTGCTTTGAGAGAGGGATCAAAATGGGCATATCGATGGCAGTAGCGAGTAAACACAAAGATTGAACTCGAAGCATGGCTATGGAGAGGAGTTTCTGGACTATTTATGGCTTAAAAGTTGTTTCTATAGGTCGGGCCACTGATTTTGAGGCAGAAAAAATGGTTCTTTGGGCAATCTAGACACGAGTTTCTTTTGGGAATTATTTCGGCTTGCCGAGTGTCTGAACGTTAATTCTCCGACATACTTGTAGCTCTATATGCCACATGTATCTCCAAAATCTCTTCCTGATCCCAATTTGAGATCCATAGATGCGCTATTATTTCCTTGTTGACGGTTGTGTTCAATCGGTCGTCAGATCGCAGCTTGTTCAGTTCATCTTTGGCGGGATCCCAATTTGTTTCTCTGTTTTGATCCTTGATTCATCAATTAGTGGTCGCAAAAGAAGCAGCCTTAGTTTGATGTGCGCAAAATAATTGTTCTAAAGGCTTGAAGTCATTCGAGATTCTTTGTTGGTTAGAATATTCTGAGTCCAAAGCCCATTTTAAAGTATTCATAAGTGTCACCGCCAGTAGATTACCTTTTCATTCAATTCAAAAAAGCTTTTGTATTAGGAGAGTCTTATCCTGTCGTCAACCAGTGGAGCGAATGCTGTTGATGTAAGAAATATTGACGGGTGTGGCTGACGATAAGACGTAGAGGTAACGTGTTCCGATAGCTGAGGTTACATCGGCAGCTTGTATGAATCAGAGGAAAACATACTAGAATGATTCTCAGTCAAAGCTTTGATTGCAACCAATTAATCTATGTCTCTCCGAGTTGTCGCGTAAATGAATCAATTTTCTATGATTCGTGAATTTTGATCCTATCCACACAAGCTTCAAAAATATGAGAAACACAAAATTCTTTCATCCTCAAAGTTTCTGGATGTTTGACCCTAGACAAAGTTAAAAAGAAAAGAAAAGAATAGAAACAACATATCATGATATCTTCGAACTCTCTACTCATAGAAATGTGACGGGTGATCTTGATATAGATATATTCGAGCAGTAAAAGTAATAGTGACTGCGTCCATCTTTGTGCTAAAAAGTATTAAAGTGTGATGAAACGGTAGTGGAAAAACATTCGGAAGTATTTATCCGCGTGTGTTAGTTTAGATAGGTGTGAGCCGGGAAGACCCTCGAGAAAAAATGTGGTGCTTGGGGGAACGTTCTTACCGAGCACTATGGTTCGCAAAATGGGTTGCAAATGGTTCGCTTTTGACTTTGAAACCCCCCAGATGTATAGCCTTAAAAAAGACCAGACGTAGAGCCTCGAAATGCCAGACGCATTTCATTCAGCGAAATATACTATATAACGGTCAGGTAGACTCACCCATTCGAGAACATGTATAAGAACTATCATAATCTCAAGATCGTTTCCCTGAATGCAATATCTCCTCTATAACTTGATTATCTTGTCTCGAACTTTGCTTTTGAGAATCGGTGATTCCAAGAAAGTCACGTGTACTCGCTCGTTGATACTCGTACCCTCATTCAAATTACGAATCCCACCTCACTTTACATTATGCCTGGCCAAAATTCCGAAATTGTTTCGAGAAACTCTATAGTCCCTTAGTAAGTTAAAAATTTACGGGATTTTTCTTTCATGTCTTATTCGTTGGTCGACTCAAAGAAAATTGTTCCTTCTCCTTCGAGGCTCGTTTTAAAAATCTTGAACTTCCACTCTTCGGGTCCATTCAGATTATCATACTTTTCCTAGCCAGACCTATTCATATTCGTAGTTCACATTCCTCTGTCGATCCGGTTTATGCTTTAATTCCCCTTACATTTCAGTGCTTTCCTCGGTTCAGTCATGACTGTATATTTACCTCTTTCTTTCAAAGACCTACTTCTCAGAGTCACACTCTCGTATCGTATCTTGCCCAATGCTATCACATGCAATCAATATTATATTTGATAGAACGTGCCCCTACTTATCTCATCCCACTTTGAAGTACACTAACAGCGATCTCTCATGTCCAGCCCAAAGAACATCTCACCTCTTCGATCTTCCTCTGACAAGTCCGCTGAATCCCAAAGAATGGCGGCCTCTCGCATTCATAGCTACCTCCAAGACCCATCTACATCTGTTCCATACGCAAAAATTGTCAAGGACCCTCAAGCTAGTATTCATAAACAGCTCAACAGAGTGGCAGCCGCCGGATATAGAATGGGTACGATGCTGGAGGAGTTCGATAAGGCTTTTGATGGCAATACCAGTGGGTGTAACAATGATTTTGATGATCGGAACATTAATGGCTCTTAAATTCATTGCTTGGACGGTGTATTAGGCCAGGGATGGCATGCGGAGAAGGGCAGTTAAATTAAAAATTTATGGTCGGGCTCAGACGGAGTAAGGAGATCACTTGTCGATTCCATAAAGCCGACTGCTATTGTGTCAAAATTACGAAGCATTTCTTGAGTTGTGGAGGGGTATAATTTTATTGAGTTGTTTGCTTTTGATGGGAAAATGTCTTGTTAGGAAATAATACGAAACTTCCCCTTAAATTCTCGCTTAAGTTTTTGTAAGACATCTACTCGTGAACTATCTCCAAAATTGTGGACTTGCTCAGTATTATGTGGCAATCATAAAATGGTGATAGTCATATCAAGGTAAGCCAAAGAATCATAACAGATAACGTAGCATCCTTACAAAATCGTGTATGTAAGCTGCAGCTGCAGCTACAGGCATGGAAAGCGGGGTTAGGTCACGTGAATGTTGCTTATCGTCCCAACTCATATGTTTATCCCAGGATCACTACACTCGCTTGTTTATATCGTGAGAGGAGTGATGACATACAGTATTGTGTAGGTACTTTTAAACACCGAAATGCTTAATTCAGCTGATTTCGGGGTTAATTCTTTAAATTTTTGTTGCGGCTGCATAGTTCTTTTTACGTCGGATTTAATTCTTATATGTCTGTTGAAGGCGCTTGATGACGATTATATCGGATTTAAGCCTCGTATGGTTACTGTGCCGGAGTTTCGCCCAATCACCTTCAAGTTCGGAGTTTCGAAGGGCAATTTGTAGTGGCATAATAAGTTATGCTAGTGACGAAAACAAAGAGGGGGGCACAGAATCCCAAGCTGTGCGATAGACAGTTCTTATTCATCAGTTTCTTAGGAGATAGACCTGGGATTTTGGGGAAATCGAACTTAAAAAGTAAAATCGTACCAAGTATCTTGAGTTCAATGACCTATTCCTCACCCCCGTAGTTTGGTGATTTGAACCCACATTGATTCAATTAATTAAAGTGGAATTTGGGATTCCTGTACGCGAAGAGGAGCCTCTTAAATTTGAATTTTACTAAGATTCTTCTGGTTCTTCTTTAAACAGATTGAATTTGAAAGAAGCAGCTAGCACCCGGACGACTTGTAAACGATTCCATCGTGATCACAGTGTGTAATAGTGGATCGGTTAAATTGAAAGTAAATCTTTTTATCTGTATAAAATCACGTGTTACAACAGATTTTGAGGATAGTACTAGCTTGGCATCTCAGCAATATTGAAATATCTTCAACGGTCTCGACGTCTTATTTAGAGTACCTAGAAAGACCACATGTTGGATCTTCAGCCTCAAACGACGTTTTGACACTGGATGGATGTGCAACCAACCAGGATCCCTAATCTATTAATGAAAAAAAGTGAGAAAAAGTGACATCTCCTTCATTTTCAATTTAACTTCGCATATCTCAGTATTACTTCAAATATATTAGCTTCAATATTTCAATTATCCTTGCCATTTTATCGTTATTAGAGGTTTCATCAAATAAAAATAAAATCGATCCGAACGAGCCCTTAAAACATTAGACAGGGGTAGCTAATACCTTAAAACAGTCACAATTGCGATTAGCAGATTCGTTTTACTTTAGCCTTAAGGTTTGAGTTTTCGTGCTGACGATACGGAAGGATGAACTGCCATCTACGAGGTAGGGTGTGCATACCCCCTGACCCTACGATAACTTTTCCCTCCCCCTCCGGTCAAACTTTTCTGCTCTTTTGCAGATCCTTGGGTAGTATTATGATTTCCGTACCAAATAAATTACCTACGAGAACGTTCTTTAAATTTTTAGCATGCTGCTTAAAAAATCCGTAGCGTTCACTCACAAGGTGACGCTCACTTCTTATCAGATGATTTGAGACGGCCATCCCATACCCAAAACTGAAATAAAATACTCAAATTTCCTATCCAATTCTTAATTCTCTAAATTAGTAGATTTATTTTTGCTAGAAAAGCATTAAGAGTACTAACGAGAATGGTTTCGATGTAGGTTGATACGATAATCAATTTAATAGAAATTTAATGGTCAATTCTGTCAAAGTCCTGGTCTAAAAAAACAATTGAGTGATGCGATCACACCTATCCAATCTGGTAGATGGAGAAGATAGATTGCGGGACATTTGATCGCTGCTTTTTGGGGCAAGTTGAACCGGAATTGTTTAAACAAGGACCTATCGTATCTATATATCTATACACCAAAGGAAAAGGGCCCGAGCTTCTAACATATTTTCCACCTTTCCAAGACTTGGCTGGCTACACATTTATCCTGGAAAAATGAATTTTATTTAATGGACATGGTTACCATTGGACCAGCCATACCTCCAAAAACTCTGGCATCGTTCTAATTATACATTATATGCCTAGTCAGGCTAGCTCCTTCTTCTATCCCCAACTTTCAGTCTCGCTTGGATAGATTTCTACTAGGTAGCTCGTGCAACACATCGCTCCACCGTATCGGTCGACGGCTCTAAGTATTCTGCTAACAATGTCAATTCGTCTAGTAGTTGGTTATATAAACCTCATTCTCTTACTGCAATGATGTTATTTCTAAACTCATCTCCTAAAGCTCAATTAACTACTTCAATATCCGTATCCACCTCAAGACCACCACGTTCTATCCAGCATCACGTGAATATCCCGTGAAACACCATCATCATGGCAAGCCAAACTTCCAACACTGCCGTACAAGGCTCAAGCAACTCTGAGTGAGTGAATTCCCTTCTTCTTTTCTTTTCCAACTTTCATGAGTTATCCCTTTTCGAAAATTCACAAAAATCAATTCTCGTCTCTCGTTACACTTCCTGTTACGCTCGTACTTCATCTCTCGTATCGAACACTGAGCTTCCACACTTCAGTTTTCCATACTAGAGCATTACTGCTCTTTCATGCATTCGTATCTCCCTATCCACCACTTCTTCCTTGACTTCTATCTCTTCCTGGGACCTTTTACTACTACTTAGTACACCCGTCCCTCACCCTCTCCCCTCACCCTCTCCCCTCAATCTTACTTCCACCCTTCTGTTGTGTTTGTCCAACTCATGCACATCTGCTCTACCACTTCTATCTTTTCCATTCAGAGCCTCTCATTATCTTGTATGACTCACGTACCCCATTCCCTCTTGGCATACACACTTTACTTTTTCTCTTTCAATACCTTTCCGAACCAACAACCACTTCACACATCCGCAGCCTATCTCTTCTATCTCACATTACTAATCCCCTATGCTGCACTTCCTTTCATACATTCACCAACATGCACTAACACATTCTTCCTAACACAGTGTCAACTCCCCTTCCTCTTCCACTTCCACCACTCAAACATCCCCAGCCGAACAATCCTCCCTCTTAACCAACCGCACCCAAGCCTACCACAATGATCCTCATCACTCTACCACCTACGCATCGTCTACCCTTGCGTACAACGGTGATCAGGCAGCAGTCACCCCGTACTACACCGCCGCCGCTAGAAACAACATCCAAAACTTCGACGCGGCTTTCTATAGCAATGGTGGTGGGCAGTAGCTCTCGTAATTGTACTTGTACTGGTACTAGCACTCGCTATACCATTGATTGATATACATATGGATCAAGTGTACCAACTGCGAAAAAAGAGATGGAATATCAGGGCTTAGAGCTTGGAGCTTGGAGTTTGGAAACATGGAAACAGCAATGAAAAAGGAAAAGGAAACGGAAACGGAGGATAGGATTGAATTCAAATGCAGGAATGGCATAACGATATAACGATACAACGTAGAAACAGGAGTGGCTTGATGGGTGCGCTTAATGGTTCGAAATTAGAATGGGCTGATAAAACAATCGTTCAAATTAAAACTTTTGATTGAACAACAGACGCGACCCCGCACTGACCAATGACGTGATGTGTTACCCGAGCCCCTTGCATTTTACCATTAGCTGCGGTGCTTAATTCTGCCACTGCGAACCACCAAGGCGGTATAACCCAAACTGCGGGATTTTCCCCGCATCATGTTCCATTGTACAAACACAAGCCCCACGGGTTCCACCATGTTCAAGCACGAGAGATCTAATCAACAATCAACAAAGGTAAAAATCAAAGCGAATACCAAATAGATTAAGGTACTCTTAAAGATATAACATGATCTAACCTCATACATAACTAATACATAAAGCTAATCAAGAAAACAAATCCGTTAATCCATCGTTACATTTTCCTCATACATTGTTTCTCATATCCTTATCTTATCTTATCTTAACCCTAGTTTCACCCCAAGAAAAAAGCTTCGATCTTAACTAAAAACCAAAATCAAGATCTCAAAATGACTTAAAAGAACAAAAGGAAAGAATCGCATCTAATCCTCCCCTTTCCCCCACATTATCTCAATCTCTCCTCGCCAACAACACTAGCGTACACGCCCAAAATTCAAGAATATTTCCTCTTAACAAATGAAGAAGAATATTCTAAGCGTCAATCATCCTTAACGTCCCCATTCTTGGCGCTAATTGCGGCGCCATTTCTCTCGAGTTCAGCTTGGTCTTGGTAACAACCACATCGTCAATCAATACCATGCCATCGCTCTCACCTCTACACTCGGTATAAATCTGTACCTTGGCATCCGTCTTGCCAACCAAGTTCTTCTTGGGTTTGTAGACAAGTGTGTTCTTCTTCCATTTACCCTTCTTGAGAGGGGTGGGAACGGAACAATAACTATCTTTGTTGACACAGATTTGGAGCCAGCAGTCGCGGGACTTGGCAGCTTGACCCCAGGCTGTGACGGTGAGAGACTTAGTGGTGGGACATATGGTGGTGGTTTGTTGGATGAGAGACAAGAAGTCTTGAGTCATGGTTATTTGGCTAGGGAAGTAGATATCAGTCTGGGTTTCTTGGATGTGATGAATGAGGATGGGGAAAAAGGAAAGAATTACTTACAGGTAAGAGTTACCAGTATGAGCAACGGCAGGATTGTTGATAACAACGTTACTCTTGGCGTTGGCAATACCATCACTTCTAGGTGCCCATGGAGACAAAGATCCGGATTCGAATCCACCATTAGCGATTGTTGCCGCTGGACAAGTGGAAGTGGTGCTCGAGCTCGAACTTGAGGAAGTACGGGTAGAGAATGAAGATGGAGCAGCAGATGAGGTTGGTAGAATTGAGGAGGACTCGGCCGAGGAGGAGAATAATGTACTGCTGGGAAGTTCAGAGGTGGTGGATAAGCTTTGACTTTCGGTAGTGGAAGCGGCTGAAGCTGTGGGGAGCACAGTACTTGGGATAGTGCTGGATTCTGAGTCGATTATCGAGGAAAATTTGGAAGTCGTGGATGCTAAAGAGCTACTTTGAGCAGTATTCGAAATAGTGCTAGATTCTGGAAGTACAGATGAGGCGACTGATGGTTGCTCAGTTGTACTTGAGGGGACATTTGTAGCTTGGCTGGTGGATTGTTCAATATTGCTGGAAGGAAGTGCTGACGAGCTAATGATTTCACTCGATGAGAGAGAAATTCCTACACTACTGGTTGGCACAGCACTGGTAGTAGCTGACTCGAATGTGGATATAGCACTGGAAGATACTGAAGGTTGAATAGTACTTGGTTCAGCGGAAGAAAAGCCAGAAGTGGTTGAGATAGCAGTGGAAAGAGCAGCTGAAGTCGTTGGCTCAATAGTACTTTGACTGGAGAGAACTATCGAAGATACGGCAAACGAACTGGTTGGAATGTTTGAAGATGTTTCAGCAATTGCAGAAGTACTAGCGGCTCCACTAGATGATACTGCACTGCTGGAGGATGCTATAATCGAAGACGCAACATTTGAAGATAGGGCACTTGAGAATCCGATATTTGAAGTTGTTCCAGAAACTTCTGAGGATAGAGGAATACTGGAGCTAAATGTTGCGGATTGAGATTCCAAAGAAGACTGTAAAGTGCTGGATAAAACTCCAGAAGAGCTTGCGCTAGTGGATGCGGATGCCGATGCAGATTGACTTGCAATGGTCGAGGAGGCAACACTGGATACTTCGGAAGGTAAAGAAGATACTTGACTCGAGGCAATCGAAGAAGAAGCAGCAGAAGAAGTGAGACTAGCTGATGCAGATTGAGGAATCGTGCTAGTCGCGGCAGAAGATATGTCACTTCCGGAAGATTGAGCCAAGGAGGAAGTAGCCGGCGAAGAGCTAATAGTAGAAGATGATACAGCCGCAGGGATAAGCTGATAAGCGACGATCGAAGGTGGACCGTTACGTCGTGAGAATCTCTTGGCAAGTGAGTTTCCTCCACAAGATTGCGATGGATCACCTGGACATGGGAAGTTGCAAATACCTTCTGGTTGACCGAGATTGAATCCATTTGAACAATAACAATGACCTGGTTCAATACCCATGTATGTAAATGGACCCCCATTGTTCGCAGTGGAACAAAACAATGCACAGCTAGCGGGTGTGTCAGTAGCAGTTGGAGAACTGTTGTTATTGACAGGCATGGGAGGTGGAGTCAATGGGAAACCATCGAAGGTAGAATCCAAGAAACAACCTATTTCCTCGTATACACCAGCCGCAGTAACAATGGATGGAACTTGAGTTGGTCCACTAATTGATGTTACAGTAGTGGTAGCACTTGAGCTAGCTGCGAGAGTTGAGGATATGACGGCACTCGAGCTAATTGCAGCAGAAGAAGTAGCACCGCTGGAAACAGCAATGGTAGAAGTTGGTAAAAACGAGATTATCGAACTACTAAGTGTTAAAGTAGACTCGGAGCTCGAAACAGAAGTTACTAGAAGTGAACTCAAAGTCACTGTTAGTTGTGAGCTGAATTCAATAGAAGATGACGATACTGGGACCGTAGAGCTTATAGCGATGTAAGATGAGACTGAGGAAGTACCACTTTCAAAAGCCGAGCTAGTGGCCGAAGATACGGATGAGGTTTCTTCGGATACAGTTGAGCTAGCAGATGCCGATACTGATTCGGATAAGGTTGCACTTGAGATGGCAGGGACGCTTGAGCTGGATTCTAGACCAATTGATGAGGAACTTCCAGATTCTACCGCGGAAGTGGAAACGACTGAAGAGGTAGAAGTTGCAGATGTCGATTCAGACCCAGAAATGACAAAGTTACCCGAAGTAGATGCCGATTCTGATAATGTCAAGCTACTGGAAGCAGATGCCGAGTACGTCTCAGTCGTGGAAATAGCTGAACTTCCGGAATTTGACGCTGACTCAGAAATAAGCGAGGATGATACCAACGGAATTGAAGAACTGAAAGTTCCGGATGAGTGAGTAGATGCGTCAGTTTCGATAGCTGAGTTTTGCGAAAGAACGGCCGAGCTGGAAATTGTTTCTATGGAAGAGCTAGCAGCTACAGACGTAGAAGATCCAAGTGATATGCTGGTACTTCCTGGGAGTAAAGAAGTCTCGAGAACAGTGGAAGTCCCAACAGTGGATTCTGTTGGAACAAAGGTAGAAAGTGATGCAGTGCTACCTGGAAGCGCAGATGTCTCAAGAGCAGTCGAAGTTTCAACAGTCGATTCTGTCGATGATGTGGTTGAAGATTGGACTGGTAAATCAGAAGTAGCCACATTTGAGGAGAGAACGTTTGATGAAGTTGCTGCAGTTCCAGAGGATATGGGGGTATCTGAGTTGATCACGGTTGAAGAGCTGTCACTAACAGGATTTGAAGTACTAGCAGCTGCCGAGGAGGATCCTGGGGCGGTGGAGAGAATATTACTGCTGGTAGGAACAGCTTCGGAAGATAAAGTACTGCTAACCGAAATATATACTGAAGATAATTGCGATTCCGAGATACTGAAAGTGGGGAGTACCGAAGAAGGAAGTATCGATGAGAGGCTTGATACAACTGCGGAGCTCGGAAGAGTTGGAAGCACACTTTCTTGGGACGATACCGGGCCAATTGATGAAGATGGGCTTCCTGAACTACCGGTGATCGACGTAGATTCTGGAAGATTACTACCGGAAAAAGTTGGCTCTGAGGTACTGCTAGTCGTAGCAGAATTCGAAGTCGATTGGCTGGAGACAATTGGTGCGGTAGTGGATATCGATTCAGGTCCCGCACTAGATGTAGGAAAGCCTGAAGATGTTGCAACAGTGGAAGATGGCACAGCTGAGCAAAAACTTGGATAAACAGTGACTGTCACTGGAGGTGGACAATTTGCCTGACGGGGTGCAAGATCCAGGTGTTGAGGATTACGACCCTCCAATTTGATGCTTGCACTTGCAACACCAAAAGTGGCAGCGAAGAATAACGAATCTCTTAACGAATGTGGTGCCATGATTGCTTTGAGCAGAACGATTGATGCTTAAAGGATGGCGTTGACGAACCACCAGAAGGATGGAGGGTTTAAATGCAAAAAGAAGGAAAATTAATGATGAGAATGAAGGAGAAGTAAGAAATGGAGCAAGGCAGAGAGTATTGAAATACTAAATAATTGAAAGCTCAGGCAGATTCTTGAAGCCACCAAGGGGCGAGGGAAAGCCCGAATGTTTCTTAAAAAGGATACAGGCAAATGAAGTTGATTCAGACCAGCTTGGAGAAAGATGGCCGAGGAATATCGATCATGGAAAGAAAGCGCAAACAAGAATAGTGTGATGCAGGCTTTCGAGGAAGGAACATAGGAGTTGATAGTAAGACATACAGAATAGTCGATAAGCAGGTCTCAAAAGAACGATATGA
The DNA here is from genome assembly GCA_004786225.1 of Botryotinia narcissicola. Taxonomy (NCBI): domain Eukaryota; kingdom Fungi; phylum Ascomycota; class Leotiomycetes; order Helotiales; family Sclerotiniaceae; genus Botryotinia; species Botryotinia narcissicola. The sequence continues at coordinate 9,568 of PQXJ01000194.1, read as the reverse complement.
GTAGAGGATTTGTTTTTTCTCCATCGCGCCACCAATAAAAGAATACTTGGAACATCTGAATGGATGTAAGGGTGGAAAGTAAGATTTATTTGCCCGCAAGACAGCTTTCAGCCCATGATTTCCGTGAGATTCACCGAGAAAATATCCTATGATCAAAATATGTATGTAGATTGTGGCATCCAATGTAATAATAGACATTCTCGACATGAATGAATGAAGGAGACACGCATAGAGTTTTCAGTTCCCCCAAGTATCAGTGGAAACGATATTTCAAATGTTTTGTTTTCTGCTAGGAACTGGTCAATATGACATAAAAGTCATCTTTTGAGTGTACAGAGTTGGATTCAACCTCAAAAGACATCCATCTGAGTGTTCAAAAACTTTTCTTGAACAACAAATCAATGTTGGAAACTTTCTTGAACAATAATAAATCGCTCGTGCAAACAATTTTCCGAACTTTCAAAGAACATAAGTGAAGGAACGACCAACTCAGTTCTTTAATACCAAGTGACGAAGAATCTCGTGACCACGTGTTTTTGGGAATACTTCATCTAACATTTGACAGTTGAGGTCGCATATTTTCAAGTCGCGAGTGCGACAACAATCCCACCTCACCCGCATGAAATAATTTCTTTTGTTGTTATCAAGGTTTCAAAGTGATAAGAAAGACAACCAACGTGTTGGTTTCTTTTCCCACTCACCAGGTATCACAATTCCCCATATTCTACTAGTCTTCATTTGTTGAATTCAATTGAATTTGGTTCAAAAGTTTTATCGTGCGCATCGCCTTCTAATCGCTCGTTTGTTCAATTTATTCCAAACATTGGAACGATTGTAAAATCCTTAGAAAACCTACGAATCGTCCTTTGGTTGCTCTTATTCCCTCTCCTCAAGGCCTTGACTTATGTACAAATCATTCTTCGACTTCGAATTTGTTCTTTGATCCGTCACATTTTGCTGTCGATCTTTTGACTTGTCAAATCAGGTGGAAATTAAAGATCTGTATTGAGCCACAATGGCTGACCTTGATATTAAATTTCTGTTACAACAGAAGAAGGCTGAAAAACTCAAGGCTTTGGAAGCAGCTAGACCTATGGTACCGCCGGCTTGGGACGCAAAATATATCACAACCAAGGAAGGACATGATGGCGAATTTGAATCAAACATCAATTTTGATTCAGACAATGAGACTTCCGCCAAAACAGCTTCGCTTCAAAAGCCATCTGGACTTGATCATGAACCCCAAAGTCGAACATCGACCAATCCAAAACCTCTAATGAAGGACGAGCTTTTGCAATCATCTACTATACTCATATCAATCGAAGCCGACAAGCGACGATTCTTTCGCCCCCTAGCAGACGCCATCACATCATCTAGTGGCGACCAGCTTGGTAAGATACTTTTCCGTTTATGTGTCGAGTATCCCGATGCTAGGGCAGTGGTTGAATCTTTGCTTGCGGATACTATCGATGAAGGTATCATCAAAAATTCACTTCCATTACTTCGCAGAAGCTCAGACTCGGGAATCGAGCAATCCTCGCAAAAGATTACACCCATCAAGAAAGCCTTTGAAAATCCGTCGTTGCCAGTTGCATTAAACAATAGCAATCAGAAAGAGGAACAAGGGCCACTTAAAGCGAATTCTGCCAGAGATGACCCAGAATCACCACCAGCTGTACTTGTTGTTGTGAAGCCTGCCAGAAAACTTCCATCAGTCCCTCAAACCTTTATCCCTCTACCGAAATCGGCGGTCAGCGAAAAGCGCAAACGGGATGAACCTGCAGATGCTTTGATTGTCGATCAGCCACAGAAGAAATCAAAACCATATGTAAGTGGTTCTTCGGATGAAATGCAGGCCTGAATACTAACAGAAATAGTTTGTCATTCCTAAGCATTCAAAGAAGGATATTCCATTGAGCGAAAATAAGGATACAAATCCACGATCTAAGTCGCTGGCTTCAAACTCTCCAAGCACCTCCGAACGCTCGAAACCCAAGCCTGTCGAAGCTTTGCAATCTATCTCTGATTCGTGTAACAAAATGGGTGTTGGAAGAGAATCGTCTGACAAATGTACTTGTTCAGTTTGTCATCAAGAAGTTGCTACGAAGAAAAATCTGGAGCGACATATGAAATGTGTACATAAAACAGCAGGGGAGCCATTCGGATGTTCGCTTTGCACCAAAAAGTATGCTCTTCGCGACTATCTCTATCGCCACCTGACCAATTTTCATACAAATGGTTTGAAGTGTAATGCTTGTGGACTTTCATATCCAGATGATAACATTTTGAATACACACATGAGGTCTGTACACGGTGCACAGGCAGTCGAAGATAAAAAGGTCAAGGAATCTCCAACGGCACTAAATTCTGCTAAGAAACAGGTCCGTTTCCAAGAAGATTCGATGAAATCGCGAAAGTCCTAAATTTACCAGACGATTTCGGACGACCATTTAATTCGAATCGACCATACAAGATCATTTTCATTTGGACTCTATTTACATCCACTATAAACCAATAATATGACTGATTGGTGGCCCCGGGGGTTTGAACGTCGCATGTATTCGTGTACATGAATCTGTTTCATGGGTTTTAGCAAGGTCGATCAAAGTACGGAAGCGCAGTACGCGATCCCAGAAATAGCCGCTTACATTCAAGGCGACTCTTACTAAATCAAACAATAGTCTGTCTTTCCTTTCTTTTTTCGATCACCATCCGTCAGCATGATCAACCACTACTGCTCACTTAATTCATTTTACGCGTTTCCGATAATCAATCATATTCGATGTGTCAGACGGCAGATACAGGCTCGAGATGTACAGGGTCTATGATGTACGGCTGCGGCTGCGGTTATCGAAAACGCCAATTATAAGCACGATCGTGGAATAATTGGGTTTTCATGTGGTTAGCATATGTGGTGTGTGTCGAAACCGCGCTTGATAGTGTAATCGCTGCTTATCACCGGAATGGTGGTGACTAATAAATGAAAATTCAACGGTGCATAATATTAAGAGTGTGCATACAGATTTCACTACTTGTGAATGGTGATTTGTAAATGATTGTTTGTCTTCTTTTCAGACATTGACTGATTGGATTAGCACATGCAATTTGACGGTGTCGCCGGTCTGAAACCCATTCGGTAACACTCCTTTCGATTGAAAACCGGCGGTAAAGATTTCTCTTTTTGTCATTGCGGTCGGTAATCTCATCTTCGTCGCTTCTCAAATTTGATGAATGTATGTGTATGTGAATTCTGTTGCCAGACCGATCGAATGAGGTTACAGGATATGAGATTCTCATATAAACTGGTATATAGCACTGTATTTCTCACCTTTCTTCTCTGTTTCTCAGTATAAGTTCTCTGTTCCCTATCTACCAGAAAGCATATTTGTCTCCAATTCTCATTTTTCTTCTTTGACCTTCTCACCAAGGTCTTTTCCATTGAGGCTCTTCTTCACTTTATCGTCCTTTCTAATTTTCACTACCTACCTCTAAATCCACTTTCTGCTCTTTTCTTGCCCATTCACAAATTCTCTTCCTGTTAAATTTACTATCTTATATCACAAAAGAACAGACGGATTCTGACCACCAACCAAACACCCGTACCTTGTCTTTACCCTCCTACCCAGGAGTCAAAAGATATCAAACCTTCTCAAACATGCCTGGAAGTATCTACTCAGAAAATTGGTCTGCAACAGCTATGAATGGTAGCGTGGCGAGTATGTACTTCCTCTCTTCTAAGACTTAAATATCTAACGCTTCCCGTGACGCAATCCATCACCTATTTCCCCCCAGTAGCAAAACTAACGCAAGAACTAGATTTAGTCAAGAACAAAACCATACATCGAAAAGCGCACAAAAGGAAGAGATGTTGAGAGAACAGAGGTTATGGGACTTTTGTTCTGTGAATGGGAGAGAGATACCCTGGAGCTCCATTAATCGAAGGGGGTTCGCTGGTGCTGAGAAAGATAGGGAAGGGACGACGACTCGATAATCTAGATGGCATGAGGATGGGAAGTCTGGGCTTGCTCTTTGTGGAGGGGAGTTGAGTTGAGTGGGGATACATCAGGCTTTGTTTTTGTTTTTGTTTTTCTGGGAAGAGGGATGAAAAGGTATAGTGCTGACATGACAGAGAGATGATGGGCTTTGATATTATTTCGACTTGCTTCGCTTCGATTCTTATAATCTGGTTGTCCCATTTTTTACTTTCTGTATTCGTATTTCTTTATGTTTTCAATGCGAGCTCATCTCATATCTCGGCGTCATCAGAGGTGAATAGGTTGGGTGTTTAATGGCAAGAGGCTAATAGACCTGTACAGTGGCATTTCGAGGGTTCCAGTGAGTCACGTGCCTATTTTGGAGAATGGTCCAAGAAAGAAGTTAGGGAGGGGTTCAAACAGGATGTCTGAATCGTGATGGGGGTTGGAATTCAGGATGCTGGCGTATTTCTGGTGAGTAGGGATTAATTCTCGTGATCTGTGATCGAGGATGAAGTTGGGATTTCCTGGAGTGTAAGATACAGTATTGCAACAAATACTCCTGCACTGAATAGAGAGACTTCTTAAATCGAGGAAGAACTGTTGATCTGGTGGATCTTGGATGTTGCAAAGTATCTGATGTTGCAGGGTATCTGAATATCCAGATATCTGGATGACCTAATAAATGGAGCTTTTCACGCGCTAATAATCACTGGCGATTCTAGGCATTTGAAGGTGAGATCTATGACAGGAGATCAGGTATAACATAGAAGGGATGTGAGATATTTTTGTCGTTAGCGCTTTTTTGATGAGCGCCTCTCACGTCATAGGTGAAGATATTTGAACATTTGATGAAATGCTAAGATTCCAAAATCTCAGATGAAATAGATAAGCTTGAGACTTGGTGGATTGATTAATTTTGAATACCAAGCGGGATATCAGAGATTGTTAATCGTCGAGTTCGAGTTGGGACATTGAAGAGTGATTGGGAGATCCGTTTCGTCGATGATCACATAAGAATCGGGTTCCTTTCCATCCCATGCCGGCATATCTTCAAATCGTTGTAGTATTCTAGAAGTCAACTGCAATCTCAAGCCCTATAATCACATGAGACCACAATGATGAGCATGGGTAAACAATAAACTTTTCATTAAGTTGAAGTGACGTTATTACATCTCAACGCCTACATCAAATATCAAACATCAAACATTACACGGGTAAAAGCCAAAATACCCCCAGAGTATAGCTCCCAGTATTCATAAGTAAAGACATCTAGTCTAGAAAGTAGCAGCTGCAAGATTGTTTGCGAAAGCAGATGGAATGAAAGGAACATTCGCAGCGCCGAAATCGGTCGTCTCAAGAGCAGTTTGGGCAGCAGCAGGTAAAGATTCCCAAGCAATCATAGGTTGTTGTCCACCAACACTACTAGTAAGACCCATGGAATGATCGATAGGCCAGATACTTTCGTACTTGATAAGAGGGCTGGTGCCAGAAAGGGAATAACCATCGGTGGAACAATCCCAGCCTCCATGGGCGGAAGGACAGACGGCTACAATGTTGCTGGCGGTTGTGGCGGTTGAGCTGGAGAGCCAGACGATTACACCTTCCCAGTCGTGACGGTGACCAATACCGGTCGAGGGCTCATCTTTTGGCATGTACCTGAGGATTTTATTAGTTTGGATTTGTGAAGACAACTTTAGAGAAAACTTACCAGGAGTACATGATACCGTAGTATGATCCGCTTTGTGCTCCTCGAACGTATACTTGACCAATACTACTGCTGCACATACCATTGCTACTGCCAGTTGGTGCCAAACCACCACTAAGAAATGTTAGAGACTTGATAGAGATGGTGTGGAAGAGAGAACTATAAGGACATACCCTGTGTTACCCGATGCATCGACAGCAGGGAATGGTACGCAACCATTGACGATCTTAAGATATGGTTGATATGTCTCATAAACTGTTCCTACTGTTCCGCTGGGAACGGTTTCGGGAAATCCCACAACGGCATCGGAATCGATAACGGCCCGAGATTCAAGCTGTGATGGTGTGGGGATGGCAATGACTGTAGATGCCAAAACCGAAAGGGAAAGCTGTAATGATCTTGAGAAGGCAACCATGATGAAGTATGTTTGGATATTCCTTGCAATTGAGAAGAAAGAGAATGATCGACGAATGTAAGAGGGATTTCTGCATCCAACAGGAACGAATATGGAGGATTCTTATAACTACATTTTTAATCTTCGGTATCTATACCCTGGATTGATTTGGTGAGACCAATTGAGAACACAGGCCCAGCCGCCCACTATTCAAAGTTCATGACTATCCGGATTCCATATTCATGATAAACACCCGCTTGGATATATCCCCAATCGGAAAAACTTCTCTGGGCACGTTTCCATTGGTCGTTGAAGATTGGCATTTATCACTCGTGATATCTATTCCCATGTATTTACCTACTACATTCTACAAGAGGAAACCCAAGACCGAGAAAAAACGTGGTGATTCTTCACGTTGTAGAAGTACCGTGTGGATAATATATCTCGGAGACAATAGATTGTAAGCGGGTCCTAAATCGGCTTGAATGTAATAGGAAGGAGAAGCGAAGGTGATATATCGGCTTGGATAATTCGTCACCCTTGGTTTTGCCGGATGAGGACACAATCCCGGTGGCCGATTGAAGGGTGGGGTATGGGGGGTTTCTTCCGTGCATGGAAATTGAAAGCTTATGTTTGATTTAGCCAGTTGGCGGATTGTATCTTTCCACGGTGTAGTGAGTACCGATGAGGTTGCAGATCGCTTACCCCTTACAGTAGGTCACACCCTGATTATCAAATGAAGCCATTTCTTTTGAAAGTTAATCGTGTACGGATATGCAAGAAGCGGTATACCAGCTGTTTATGGAACAAGGTGATAATTTGAAGCTCAACATCGATTACAAATTGTCGAAGCTCATTAGAGGGTAATGTCTGGGTAATGTTTGGTGTCGGTGCTATGTAGGTATGTTTGTACGCGTGCATGTGAAGTGACTTGCAAAAGTGGATGGAGAGGGGCAAGAACTAATCGGGCACGGATCATAGTTATCGTATCACGTGACAACACACTCTCCTCCATTCCACTTCGTTCAAGTTTATAATAATCTTCACACTTAATTTTCCAAGGTGAAATCCATCTTCGATTCATCGTAACTTGCTGAAGTGGCGTTGTAGTCCCATCATTACCGAGACATTAACCCTTCAGATCACGGCATTACATCTAATTAACGTGGCTACCGAGCCTATTCTGAGATTCTACTACAAACCACTTTCTTGCGATTCGGCATTGTTGAATATCAAATCGACATTGAATGATTAAGATGATTTGGAATATTAGCATGACTGAGCTAGAAAACTTGGAAACCTCTCCTGTCTAAACATCGATGGGCACAACCTTACTGCCATGAGTAGTCCCGAGTATCCTATCTCGTCTTGAGTCCCTTCATCATACAAGACTTCGGTGATTGTTACTCAGTCTGAGTTAATCATTTTGATTTTCCTTGCTCGCTCAAAACAGCTCAGCAGCCTAGAACTGAGAATTGCTCATAATAAGAGCCCGATATTGCCCATGATGGTCTGGGCTGCAGTGTGATTTGAAATATCTTAATAATTCTAAGCCCCTGAGTGTATTGGATCATATCCAACACTTAAGTACTTTCAAGGTCCAGCAACTGTGTTGAAATCCCTTCACTCCGAAATTTCAAACTACAAGCATTGAGTCTTTGATTATTCTAGCGAGGATGCCGTGCTGAGATCCTCCTACTCTCGTTTCTGACATGAGTGGCGTAATTCCGCCTAGCGGTGTTGATTCTGCACATATCAATGAATTTTGTCTGGCAATTTCGATGGCAAAAGTTTTTAAAGTACCAGAGTCTGCTACTGTCGGGACATCGATCATGTGATCAAAGGGGGCACTGTATTAACTAGCGTCGCGCTAGCGCTTCCCTATGTTAAGTACTAGCTTCCTATAGATAATAATGATCAAGAACAATACAACCACAATAGAACTAAGTACTTACACTTATCAACCAAGTTGATACTAACAGCTACAAACGAGAAATCTCGTCGAATTTAGGATTTGGCGTTGGTGGAAGCTCACGAAGCTCAACCTTCACCCTGCTCCTCAAGACAGACTTTGTTGCCTGGACTCAGATCTTCTTTCTTTGCTTGAGCATTCCGTTACTCGAAAGATGTAGGATTATTATTTGGATTGCAGCCATACGGAAAAAAAAAGACTAGAGGTCTTCCCACTTATCTTCCTGTATGATCTTGAGCAGGCGCAGATCCATTATTGGAATCATGGGGGCTGTAATGGGGCGATTACGGGGTATGCGAAGTGTGGGGTGCATGGGACGTTGTTGAGTGTGCCAGGTACGAAATCGACTGGGATCCAGACGGGAAATTGTTGGGATGTGGGAGAAATGGGGATTGGGTATGCTATCAATAGTGAGGAGAGTGAGAAAGGGATGATTTGTTGATAGACTCACTCTTTGCTTTCGCGAGATTACATCTTGTCGTCCGATTTATATCTTTACCTATGCCGAGAAGCGAGCTTAGAGATTCGCAGAACTTATCTTTTATTTAGGAGTACCACGATGATACAATCGGTCCCCTGCGTCGCCAGACAAAAATTCATATTGTAGCTCCCGCTCCAGGAACTACAATCGGTACATTGGATATCGGAGCAGCTGTAGGCGTAGGCGCGTGGGCTAGAACGCCGCGAGCACCGGAGGCGATTAGAGCGCGGATTTTGGAAACGTGTTGGAAGTGGTGGGAGAGGATTCCTGGGGAGGTTTGAATCAGGATGCTGGGATTGGGGAAGAGGAAGGTGGAGTCGGTGAGTTTGCTCTCGTTGGGGATGACGAGTTCGTTGAGAGTGGTGCTCAGAGAGAGGGCTGTGAGAAGAAGGTTACGAAGCGAGAGACTCGTGACTTTCTGGTGGTGAAGGGTATTAATAAATTTTTTTTTTTGAAATTTCTGCGTTGAGGAATGTTTCGATGCTTGCTTGTGCAAAGACAACGAAGAAGTGATTTCGATATCTTCATTCTCAATTGATGGGCCAATTCATGAATTTTCACCACTCTTCAATCTCACCGCACGAGCTATTCATCAGACGCATCGCAAGCCAAGATGCATACTCTGCATGACCAAAAAACAAGACGGAGAGATCGATAAGTGTATTTTGATTCCGGGAAATGGGTAGGTGGTCGATGGAAGCGAGAATTACACGTATGAAGTAATACTGGTAGAACTGAGTAGTCTGCGTAGAAAACCCAGTGGGTGGGGCCCCACCCACTGGGTAATAATCCCAATGGGTGGGTAATACATCTCATTGGGTACCCAATAGGTGGGTAGGATTTCTAAAAACCTATCCTATTACCTATAGATAATCCAAAATACTATAGGTAATCCAAAATACTATAGGTAACCCAAAATACTATAAGTAACCCAAAATACTATGGGTAACCCAAAATACTATGGGTAACCCAAAATACTATGGGTAACCCAAAATACTATAGGTTACCCATAATCCAATGAGTAATGGATAACCCAATG